>JAJOOF010030978.1:0-14704 GCA_029582545.1 Solanum lignicaule
AATAACAAAATCAGACCCAACAGTCACCGGAAATTGACATAAACATACGGTGACTTGTTTGTTCTCACCAATGCTCTGATACCATGTGAGAAATATATAAGAAAAATATTATTGAATTGTGTATCTAAATAGTTACATTGAGACCCTATTTATAGACACTACATTGGAATCCTTTTCCAACTAGGATTCCTATTCTTATTCCTATTCCTATTCCTATTCTAAGTAGGAAATACTTATTTCTATTCTAACAAAGTTAAAACAAACAATAAACTTATGTTATGACTTACTTGCAGAAAGAATTATAGGCTCTTTGAAGACTTTTTCAAAAGCTTTTAGCAAAAAAAGCATAAACAATTACCCTTCAGGGTGGCCCAGTGGTTTGGGCTTGGGACTTCCATGTTGGAGGTCTCAAGTTCGAAACCCCTTGCCAGCGAAAGCAAGGGGTTTGCCTTCTGGGTCGAGCTCATTGCACCGGGCTTGCCTAGTGCGGGTTACCTCTCCTATGTGGTTTGCGAGCTATTGCATAGGAGCAAGGGTTTTACCCTGTGCGCACTTTGGTAGCGGCTGCGGGTTTCCCTTGTCATAAAAAAAAAAAAAAAAAGCAAAAACAATTAACTTCAATAACTCTGTATGCTCAATCTGGTTCAGCATTTAAAGAAGAAACTTGTAGGAGGAAGAAATTATTATGGAGAAAATGAATTCAACTAGGAACTAATTCCGAGATGACATGTCAGAAGTGCACCTCATTCTGATTGCTAAACATGTATGTCAAAGATATGCCCTCAGAAATGCTAAAAGTGATCACCAGAAATTACCATACTAATATTATCTGATGCAAAAGTATATATTGATATTGAAAAGACTCTTGATACCACAAGAACAAATAAAGAAAAAAAATAGGAGGGGGGGTGGTTAAAATTTAGGAGCTTCTAGAACTTCTGAAAACATGGAAAATGTTATGCAAGATCCCCGAATTTTCTAAATACTCCTGTATCATCTTGGATGTTTACAATCTCCTAGTCCCTATCAGTTAATTTGTCCTTTACTAAAGGTTCATTATCGTTATTTTCTAACTTTTTGCAGTCTGATGATAAACCAACTACTGATTCATCTATTTCTAGGACAATTTGCTAGTGGGGCTGTGTTTCCCTTGATCTCCTCAAGTCCTTTATTATCTACGCATCCTGCTTTAACACTATATCTTGCAGTTTAAGGTATTTGCTTCATGCGAAAGATGACAACAAGGTAATGCATTCAAAACCCTCAAAATCTGAAGAGATCAGTTCCTCTCGGGCATTTGTCAAGAGAATCCTAGAAGAGAGTCTTATCAAGCTTCAAGAACAGAATATAGAAGGTGACTCTTTTATCAGATGGGAACTTGGAGCTTGCTGGATACAACACTTGCGGGATCTAAAGAAATCAGAGAAAGATAAAAAAACTCATACAATGAAGACAAAAGATGAGATCAAGGTTGAGGGACTTGGAATACATCTCAAATCCCTTAAGAACAGAAAGCAGAACGAACTCCAGTCTGAAAGCCTCAAACCTGTCGCAGATAGTGTAGATGGGAGATCAGAAAAAGATGTCATTCCATCAGAGGATTCTGAACGTGAGACTGATGCCTATCAAAATCAGCTCATACTGAAGTCATTGTTGTCTGATGATGGTTTTACTCGTCTGAAAGAGTCGGAGACCGGACTTCACGTTAAGGTGGCAACTAGCAAGTCTTTATTATTTATTGACAGGTTACTTCATCAAAAAATGTTCAGTGACAGGGTACAAGATAGATTTAGTCATTTTCTAACATCCTCCTTGCTTTGATAGTCTGTGGAAGAGCTGATTGATATGTCACAGAAGTACTACAATGAAGTTGCCCTTCCAAAACTGGTAACCGTAATTAATTACTGTATAGAGATGAATTATAAATGAAAAAATTGGTCTCTTAACTGTGTCTTAATTGATAATGTATTACAGGTTGCGGATTTTGGATCTCTGGAACTCTCACCAGTTGATGGTCGAACCTTAACTGATTTCATGCATACTAGAGGTCTGCGAATGCGTTCTCTTGGACACATTGTAAGTCTTCGTGATCATTTTGATTTTTATACCCTTAGGAATTTCTTGTATATCTATAGCGTCCCTATGATAATTCTTTTTTCCCCCTCAATTGCCAAGAAAAAAAGCACACTCCATTTTTTAAATCTAATTTACTATCTACTGAGAAATTAGTTTTTTCGCCGTCCATGAAGAACCTTTATTTGTGTAAGCTTTCTTCTTTTATTATTTTGTACCCTTGAATGTCCGCACTGTCATGCTGTTTAAAAGCCTATATTGGTGTCCCAATCATAATACTAATATGCACAAGAAATTAAAGCACCACTAGATTCTCGTATAATAACGTTGCAAATTTGTTACTGCTAAGTGCTATGGAAAGTATCCCAAGATAATCTGAACTTCTAACTTCACATTTTTCATCTCCTACATGTTGCCTCTACATTGATCTGGTAGGAGGTCATTATGAATGAATACAGTTGCAACTGTGAGAAAATATTATGCTGATCATTTTTCGTATGAACCCTTTCTATGTATTCTCTTTTTGGCAGATAAAACTTTCAGACAAATTATCTCATGTGCAATCTCTATGTATACATGAGATGATAATAAGAGCTTTTAAGCATATTCTGCAAGCTGTTATTGCTTCGGTCGTTGAGATAGAGGATCTGGCTGCAGTAATTGCTGCTACATTAAATATGATGCTTGGGTTTCCTGAAAATGATGAACCAAATGAACCCCATGGCATTGACCCACTTGTGTGGAGATGGCTGGAGTTATTTTTGAAGAATCGATATGAATGGGAGACTGGCAGCTTAAATTACAAGGATGTGAGGAAAATCACAATTCTTCGTGGTTTATGCCATAAGGTATTTCAAAAAAAAAAAATCTTGGTCAATTAGGAATAAACATAATCCTGGCAGTATGCATGCTTCAATTTGTGTTCGGAATGATAAATACTGTCCAAGTGAAATAAAAGGAAGCAGTGACGAACTCGAGTTTTGTGATCAAAGCCACGGAAAAGCAGGAATACTCTTTATTTCGTCTGTCAATATATGTCCAACATGTATAATTATGTGGTCACATTTGATGCATCAGTAGATACATAGAATTATATGAAATGATTTAATGATAAAGGAATATATGCCTTTTCTTTTCCAGGAAATACCATGCGTATTCTAGGGACCCCAATCGACTCTACATCTTGACTATGTCGACATTATTAGTAAGATGTATCAAGCAGCCAACTAGAATACTTGAAAATTGTTTTCGTTAAATTGGTGATAGAACCAAAGAACTATTGACTAGCTTGACCTGTTTTTAGATCAATGCAAATAGGCACATAATTGTTGTTTGTCACTTATGTTGTCGATTTAGTGCGGTTGGTGCATAGCCTCAGTGATTTGATATTCATTTGAGTCATCATTCCACAATCTTGTTGTATATTTATTTTTTTGGGTACACGATCTTGTTTCGTATAATGTAGTACTGAAAGGAAAAGAGCAATGAAGAGTATATTTTGTCTATTTTAGGTGGGAATCGAACTTGTTCCAAGAGATTATGATGTGAATTCTCCAAATCCTTTTAGAAAGGAAGACATTGTCAGCCTAGTACCTGTGCATAAGGTGACAATGCAAACCCTGCTATCATATGTGATAATTAGAGTCACCCATGCATTTTTTTTTGAGTCACTAATTTTTTCCCACTTTCCGTTGGATCTGTGTGTTTTATACTCTGCAGCAAGCTGTTTGCTCTTCTGCAGATGGGCGACAGCTTTTGGAATCATCTAAGACAGCTCTGGATAAGGGTAAACTCGAAGATGCTGTCAGCTATGGGACTAAGGTAACTAATATTAAAGATAGAAATAAAAGTTTCTTTGCATTACATTCTCCCTTCTTCATATTGAAACCATCGATTTTCTATAGCTTCTTGTCATCTTTAGGCATGCATTTGGTAACAAATAATTAAATTTTTGTACACCATTTGGTCAATAGTACAATTTATGGTGCTTTCAGGCTCTTGCTAAGCTGGTTGCAGTATGTGGTCCCTACCATCGAATGACAGCTGGAGCATATAGCCTTTTAGCTGTCGTTTTGTATCACACCGGTGATTTTAATCAGGTATTATTCAAGACTCATTAGCTTAGGGTTTGTGCTAAAACATGTTTTTTCCTGTATATTTGAAATATGTGGCCTCTTGTCCTTTTATACGTTCGAGTATGTTAATACTAGTGTTTCAATGACAGGCAACTGTCTATCAGCAAAAAGCCCTGGACATCAATGAAAGAGAGTTAGGGCTTGATCACCCAGATACCATGAAAAGTTATGGGGATCTTGCAGTTTTCTATTACCGACTTCAACACACAGAGTTGGCTCTCAAGTATGTAGTTCTCTAAGATGGCCAAGTATTTTAAAATTTTTGTGCTGGTGACAATTATGATGATGTGTGTTACCAGACCCATCCCAATTCTTGGTTACACAATATGGGGCGTTAAAGTTGTCCCACTTTGATTGAGGGAAATGACTGTTGTCTCCTTATATGATCTTGACCAACCCTCACTTAATGAGCTAGCTTTTGAGGTTGAATTAGATCCAAGATTTATAGTGGGAAGGTGAAATAACGAGTCTGGAGTATGGAAATAACAGCTTGAAACTTGGTAAAGAAAATGATCTTTCGAAACAATTCAGATGATGAATTTGCATAGTTGACAGCTTGGGGATGGATATAATAGCTCATAAAACTTGCTGTGAATATGATCTTGAAACAATTCAAATAACAAATTTGCACAGTTGACACAATGACCTTGTTAGCTTATGAAGGACAACCTTTTAGTTTTACTATGAACTAAACAAACACCAACTGCGCACCTTTTTTATGCCCCCATGATTTAAAAATTTAAACCACTCATATTTGCTCCTTACCTTTTCAACTTAATCCTGTTTAACTCTGCAATTGTTTATGGTGTAATTTTAACTGCTCTATTCATACCTTATTGACAACTTACCTTCCCATTATTCAGTTATGTAAAGCGAGCTCTTTATCAGTTGCATCTCACATGTGGCCCCTCACATCCAAACACTGCCGCAACATACATAAATGTGGCTATGATGGAAGAAGGGCTTGGTAATGTGCATGTTGCCCTCAGATATCTCCATAAAGCTCTGAAGTGCAATCAAAGGTTACTCGGGCCTGACCATATTCAGGTTCTCTTTGACTGATGTTATGAGTATATTTTGTTTTGGTTTTAGCATTCACAACTTTCTGCTTACATCCATGCATGTCTGGACAAACTGGCTTTTAACGGCACACTGCAGTTTCTTATTTCCTATTTTACAAGCTATGCATTAATTTGCTGATTTACGAAAGGGTGGAATGAGGATGATTTCCCTCTTAAAGTATGTGCCTTAGGAATGATTTGTTATTTCATTTCCAATTTCTATTGTGTGCTTCTTTGACCATGGCAAAAACAAGTAGTTGTGCCATTCAAGTGATTTTGTAGGCTTGAGTGAAGGGTTTAGGTCTCCACAGTGTCAGTCTCTGTTTGAAATAGATTTTTTTTTCGGTTCTCTTTGTTTGCTATAGTACCAGGGGTTTTGAGTTTCCAGGGTAATCAATTATCTACCTCAAAATCAGCAGGAAATGCTGACTAACAGTGCTGGACTCAAAGTTCATTCATATTCCAAATAGTGTGCATCTTTTCTTTTCTTTTTTTGGTTAAAGTGCTATCATTGACAGACGAGCTTACTTCAGCCTTTTGGTTCTATGTTTGTGATTTAAAGACAGTACTATTTACCAGCACATCACCCCAACAGCCTGACAAGGAAAGGTGTGAAGAATGAGAAAAGAAGAGATGATGGGAATGAATATCTCGATTGTTCCTCTGGCATGTTGGAGTTTATATAGTGTTTACAAATACAAATAATCCCCCAAAAGACAGCAAAGTATGCAAGTAATCCTAAAATGGGACGGGAAGCAATTTCTATTAATTGTAATTCCTATTTACGCATTATAGAGATTCTAAACATTTCCTATATAAACAAGGAATGAACTCTTTTCATATTAGCGATTCCTAATTCTTTACAGAAGGGGTGATCATGGAAGTTTTTCTTGTGGGATGATAATTATGACTGAGCTGATGACAGTTACTAGTTTCTTCTGTAGTGGAATTTGTAATAAGTCATTTTGTTCTGTCAAGAGACCTGATTAACCTCTTCAGTCCGACTTATTTTTGTCTCTGGCCATATAACTGAAATAAATCTCTCTTTAGAGCATGTTGCTATAAATTTTTGAACTTGATGACCGTGTGAAATCCCTAGCTGTGCTCAAACCAGAATTTCTGGGGAACTGTCTTTCTTATACAACAGTTAGACATGTTTTAAACTAATGTGCGTGGAAAAAAAGTATCAAATTCGTGC
Organism: Solanum lignicaule; assembly: GCA_029582545.1. NCBI lineage: Eukaryota > Viridiplantae > Streptophyta > Magnoliopsida > Solanales > Solanaceae > Solanum > Solanum lignicaule. The sequence continues at coordinate 6,468 of JAJOOF010030978.1, forward strand.
CTGCATCTCTCTAATATGCTACACTTTCTCTGCCAGACTGCTGCGAGTTACCATGCTATAGCAATTGCTCTCTCTTTGATGGAAGCTTATCCTTTGAGTGTTCAACATGAGCAAACAACCTTGCAGATACTCAAAACGAAGCTTGGTCCAGATGACCTTCGCACACAGGTACCTTCTGTCTCATGCACATGTATACAAGCACAAACAAATGCTCTCTCTTCCCAGAGTGGTGCTGCATGAAGAATTACAATTTCTGTCACTTTACTACTTGAGTATTTGTCTGTTTCTTTTACTTTTTTTTATTTAGCAAATAATACTGACAAAATAACAGTCCAATTTAATTAAAAAATATGTACTCAGTTTCATCTACTGTAAGTATGCACGCAAATAGTTAGATAGTCTTTATGTGACTATCTTTTTCTTTCATATGCTGACATTTAAGTAATGGGAATGAGCGATGAGACTGCTGAAATATGATAAAGTTCTTTACGGCAATTTCTATGGCTTGCTTGTTTTAACCTCAACCAAGAATTTTATCTTGTTACTGAATTCTGCAGGATGCTGCTGCTTGGCTTGAGTATTTCGAGTCCAAGGCTTTTGAACAGCAAGAAGCTGCTCGAAATGGGACTAGGAAGCCAGATGCATCAATAGCCAGCAAGGGACATTTAAGGTATATTAGCACTTTTACTTTCTTAAATTTATTTGGATTAGATACTGTTAGGCATAATCAGCAAAGAAGAATTTGTCTCAATTTGTCTTACATCTAATTACATAGCTAGCTGATGTGATAATTGGAGGGCTTGAGTTCCCATTGTTTAAGTGATCATTATTCTTGCCATTCCTTTGACTGCTGCCTTTGTCCTTCTCCTTTGAAATATCTTAGGACATTACTATGTTACTTTCTTCTGACTTATGCTTAAGGTTTGTTGGTTCTTTTGTTAAATCAGAGTCCTATTGTTAGAGTCACAAGTTGAATGAAGATACAATGAGTCTCTTCATATGATCTCTGTCAATTTTGACGTCATGAGCTTGCTTTTTGGATTTAGTTAGACCAAGGACCAGTTTTTAAACATGGTATAAAAGCTAGACCCATATCTTATGTTGGGTTACTCTATGTTGGACCCCATGTTATGTTATTCACGTTTCAGATGTCTAGCTCCAGTTGTGCCAGGGAGGGGAATGTTAGAATCTCACTGATTGAGGATATGAGTTGTCGTTCCTCTGTATCATTTTGAATGATCCTCACTTTATGAGCTAACAGTTGGGGTTAAGTTAGGTCCTGTCTTCATGTTTCTTTAACACCTTCAATCCACCTACTTACATTTGAGTTTGTTATGAGTTATGACATTCTATGTGGTATATTTTGCTTATTTTGAGAAGCTAAGTCGTTTGACTATGAATCTGTTTAGGAAGTGACAATGTTTTATGCTGTCAACGTAAAATTTTTAGATGTTACATGAAGATCTTGTAATTTGCTTTACTTGCACAATAACTTCTCAAAAGAATGCTTCGACAGAGCTTTACTCTAGAGACTGATAAGTAAAACACATGGGTTTTGATCTTGTTATGACATACTATCTTGATGGACAGTGTGTCGGATTTGCTCGACTATATCAATCCTGGTTCTGATGCCAAAGGGAGAAGCGCTATTTTAGCAAAAAGAAAAGGCTTTGCCTCAAAGGTACAGGATGCTCGTATTTTGTTTTTTTCCTTATATGTTGCAAATATTTATCAGCGTGAAGGGGTAAGTAATTGTAATTTGGGACAAAGTTGTATATGCTAATGCAAATATGTTCTTTATCAAAGAAAAATGTTAATGCAATATGCAAACAATTTATATAACACTCTTTCCATTTAGGACATTTCAAAAAATTTGTAACACTAGCTTACTAAAAGGTTATACTGTGCAACATTTACATCTTTCAATCTCAAATTCATTTAACTGTTCAAAATTTTAAATTTTGATATGATGTTCCCTATCAAACTTTCAACGAATACTGTAATATTTTCGTCCACTATCAATAATATGATACATAAGTCTAATTATGATCATATTAAACTTCAAGCAAGTGAAATGGCTGGAGGATATCATAGATTAAACTGTGAAATTCAAAGTCTAGCTTGAGCTGTTTTGTTGGAAAGGTCTACCGTCCATAATGCCAGCACAAGCCTACAGAGAAAAGATTGAATTAGCTTAAAAGGAAACTTTGGTTCTAGGTAGATGCTTCAACATATGTTTCAGGCTTCCAAAGGTCTGTATGCCTTCCTGTTATATGTTAATGCAAACGCGTTGCTGTGAAATTCATATTTTACAGTGTGCTATTTTTTACGTCTCAAGAACTCTTACCGTTTGCTTGTTCCACATTTATGTGAAATTAGATTTAGCTTGAAGCTTGAGGCTTGCATAGCATAAGCCTCCGTAATGCTTCTGCCCTCTTTATGCTTCATGCTTTTATTTCTCAGGTAAAGGGAAAATCTGATCAGACCAATTGTGCTGCAAACTTTGACACTCCTAAAAATGTCCTGGAAGTGAAGCAAGATGATCAGAAACTAATTTGCAAAGATGATAATGATTCCCAGACGAATGAGGAACCCTTTGACATAGTAGTTAAGTCCAATCTGAATGCAGACCGAAGAATTTCAGAGAAGTACAACAAACCCATTGAACCTAGACCCTTGGTGGAAGATGCTTCATTGGAGAAGTGTGTTAATGGCACTGTCTTGTCTGAACCTTATGCGGAAGCAGATGATGGATGGCAGCCAGTACAGAAACCAAGACCAGCTGGTATTTATGGCCAAAAACTAAGACAGAGGTGGCAAACCATCAGCAAGGTCATTGATTATCAGAATGAAGACTCAATTTCTGAAGTTGGCCATGCTAGATTGAAGAATAACTATCAAGCTGGTAGATATTTTGTCTTAAAGAAAAAGACATCAGACGGAAATAATGCAGATTACTATGTAGCAAAGAGTCCATCTCCCAGTACCAAACTTGGTCGAAGAGTTGCCAAAGCTGTCATGTATCGGGTCAAGTCTGTGCCATCGTCTGTCAGAGATGTTGTTGCTTTGACCTCTAATACTGGAGGTGAGTTATTAAGTTCTTCAGTGGAGCAGATTCAAGTCTCTGCAGTAAAAGAGGCTGGACCAATACCAAAGAGGAGTTCCATAGTAAGCTTAGGAATATCTCCTTCCTACAAGGATGTAGCAGTTGCCCCACCAGGTACCATCTGTATGTTGCAGAAGAGTTTTTCTGAAGACAAAGTTCCTGATAATCAAGAAGTTCTGGAACTTGGAGAAGAAGCCAATGGGGAGGAACAAAATTCTGAGCTAATGAGAAGCGATGCAGAATCCATCAAGCTGGGGGATGAAACAGTAGCTACTGACAACAAAGAAGGAATTTCTTTGAGTTATTTGGGAGGTTGTGAAATTTCAGATGTCACGTGTCTAATCATGCCTTCAGTTCAATCCAGCCATGTTGATGTTATTCCAATGGAAGAGGAAGGTGTCAACACTCATAGCATGTGTATTTCTGACAATTTAGATTCAAATGGTAATTCAAATGTTACCTTACAAGAGATGGAGTACCCAGAGGTAAAAGCTTCAGTATCTTATTCAAGTGATATTAGTCGAGAATTGTCCAATAAACAGTTATCTGCATCAGCGGCACCATTCAGCCCATTCCCAGCCGTTGCTCGTATAGTGCCACTGCCTATGAGCATTAATCGCCCTTCTGGTCCTGGAAGACTAGCGCCAGTAGGTCCTTGGCCAATGAACATGAGTGTTCATCCAGGAACACCTACTATTTTGCCCAACCCAATGTGCTCCTCCCCTCATCACTCATACCATTCACCTCCACCCACCCCAAACATGATGCACTGTTTGCCCTTTATGTACCCTCCCTATTCTCAACCCCAGATGTTACCTCCAACTACATTCCCAGTAAACAGCAGCGCTTTCCATCCCAATCATTATGCTTGGCAGTGCAATATGACTCCTAAAGCATCAGATTATGTTCCTGGCTCAGTTTGGTCTGGCTGCCATCCAATTGAGTTTTCTGTCTCGCTACCTGTGGTTGAACCAATTACTGAGTCAACTTTGGTTTCAGTAACAAAAGTGTCATCTGATAATTCTGAGCGCTCGAGTTTGGTACCAAGCTTTCCTGTTGATCTCATCTCCGGGGATGAGGTTAAGGCAGAAGCAAATCTTCCAGCACCAGATGCAGTGGAAACTTTGAATGATATAGCTGAGGTTGGATCAGAAAAAGTGAGAGCAATGGACACATTGGCTTCAGAGTACATTACCTTGTCGGACAATCAATCACAGAAGGGTGACGCTCCAAATGAGAATGCTGGATCCTGTGATAATTACATACAGAGACACCCTTGTAAGACTGATGAGGAGAAGACCTTCAACATTTTAATAAGGGGCAGGAGGAACCGCAAACAAACTCTGAGAATGCCGATGAGTTTGCTTAAGAGACCATATACTTCTCAGCCCTTCAAAGCTGTATGTTGCAGGGTAATAAGAGACTGAGGTTCCATCTCTACCAGTTCTGATCCAAATGGAACTAGCATAGAGATTACTCCTTGAGGTAGTTTTACAGCTTTCACAAGATAACTGTAGCAGGATGGGCAGTTTAAGCTGAGTACACGTTTTTTGTTGCTCACATGCTAAAACTGCTGAGGTGTTGGTTAAAAGCGCTGGTAGTACTCACAGTTCGATATTGTTTGCGTTTTGTTATGCCACATCAACTTGTTTTGAAGGTTAGTTCTTTCAAACAAAGACAAATATTGCTGTTAATCCTATCCAACCCTCTGCCACCTGAGGAAAAAGATGGTCCTTCTGATGAGTATTTTTTTTAGTGCAGGTTTGTTTGATCATACTTTTTGGCATTAAGGAGCAGTATTCACTGTTTAGTTCACCTGTGACAATTACTCCATTTTTTCCTCAATTGCTACTCATTGATTTCATTACTTTGTATACGAAGCAAAATTATTCTTTTGACACCTCTAATGGAAGTGTATTTGCATCTGATCTAGATATCTTCCGACGATATACTCGTATACTTTCTGAGTTTCTGCTTAAAGTTTATACCTGTCCAAAATGAAAAAGAGTGTCATATGAATTGAGAATACCCTCTCTTTCGTCATGTTATACAAACATTTGAAACACCAAACTTTTCTTTGATTATAATTTTTAAATATCTGTTACTAATTGAACGCTGAAAATGTGTGGTTTGCTAGTATGTAGATTATATACTGGTGAAAAATGCAGGCAGATGGAAAGCAGGACTGAAAATAGCATTCCACACTGATTTTGTCCTCCCCACTCTTCACCGCACCTCATCTTCACCACACTCTTGTAGCCTCCCTCCCTGCCACCTCACACCCCCACCCCTGTTAAGTCTCACAACAGTGGGATGAGGAAAATTTGAACTCCTTATATGGACTTGGATAATAGCTAGTTTTCGGGATGTAAATTACGCCCAAGACCAATTTCAAGGTGAATTTTGCAAAAATGCTTATATGGTTGGTGAAATGGTAATAGAGCCAGATCCATTCCAATATATAATTTATCAGTGTTGGACATCCATATTACACTATCACGCACCTTGGACATGACGCTGGATGTTAAGTCTCACATTAGTGGGATGAAGAAAATTTAAACTTCTTTTATGAATTAGGACAATCCTCCCCTCGTGAACTAGCAACACTTTTCTAAAATTCTATAAAAATATTTTTATAATAATATCTTTTGCTTACGTATCAAATTTACTTATTTTTCTAAAAAAACCGAAAAACCACAAGGCAGAAGCCACCACAAGGCTTATGTTCCTAACTACATTCTGCGTATGTAATGAGCTCATTCAACTGAGATTATATTTTACAAAAATAAAGGAAGAAAATGCTTAAAACCAAAATACGTCGGCTTCCTTTCTTAATTCAGTTTCCACAAAGAAAGTTAATTACAGCGCACGACATAGGCTTCGGTGCCAAGTCTAACGAAACTTACTATGGTATTAAGTCGACTGGAGCCAAGCTAAGTTAGACCAAACTTATTATAGTATTGGGTCGAGTCAACCCCGAACCAAACCCCACTGAGCTTCGTACAATATAATGGCCAAGTAATCAGAGCCAACAAAAGAGGAAAGGTCACACAAAATCAATCAGATGTGACTTGCTAATTCTGTCGCTATATTATAAGACGCATTGATCCTGCCAAAATGTGTATGAAATGGCAAGACATCACATTCAATATATCATATACTCTACAAGCAAAGGGTTTTCTATGTAATAGCAAATATCAAGTCCATACACTTGGGCTTTTAGTACTGTCGATGACACTACCCACACAAGCAGCAGTTTTAACCTAATCACTACTTATAACTACTACAATAAGAAATACAAATCGAGGCAAAGAATCACTGGTCACCTATCTCTATACGCAAATCGTGGTGAACGAGAAGTGATGAAAAATGGAAGCTTGTGTAGTTCTGTTTACTTAGACCATGCTACTGAATCAATCTCAGCTTGAGCAGCTCTGTATAACTCAAGTCTCTTTGCCAGAGAGAGGCGACGCTGCATAATTGCTGGATCCTCATCCAACAAAGTACCCAGCTGTTTCCCCTGCAAAAGAATAAGATGAACATTAATATCCGTGTAAGTCGTACCATTGCTGCACTCCTCTCACCCAGAAAGAGTTTCAGGTAGATTAACAAATAAGGCAGAATCTCACCTCCTTCTTGCCTAAATCAGTGAAGAAATGATCAAGCAAGCTGCGTTTGGCCTCCCGCACTTGACCATAAACTACAGACTTTGGAATTGAATTCCTCAAAGTTGCACAAACCATATTGACATAAGACAAGACATTTGACCCTGTTCACAAAAGGCAGTTATGAGGATAACCCCAAAAAAAGTTGCAAGGGAAAAGATCTTAGGTGACTATTTTACGAGTAATTAGCAGAAAATTTTAATGCATTTATCAAAATACTTCGGAGAATCAAAGAATTAAGGGGAGATTGCTAGTTCACAACTTACCTATCCTGCGAAGATAGGAATCATTATACCGGTCAAAAATAGAATGTGTCGGATTCCCTCCCTTCTCAATATCTTGAGGAAGCTTTCGGAAGAAATCTACGGTCAGGTAACTACACTCCATTTCAACCAGCTGAAGAGTTGCTTTTTTGCTTTCATCCCTCATCCTTTCTAGTGATTCAACAGCTGCATTGCTGACCTCTACTCGTAGGGAGGGGTATTGCTTTAGCTCCTGCACAGAGAAGAAGCATGCGTCCAGTTGTTAGACCCTTAACACACCAGAATAATAATTATAACAATTTATGTATCATTAACTCCGAACAGCAACTAGAAACGAAAGGGAACTTGCCGCAGTCTCACTGATTGCCTTGTGAATCAGTTCCTTCAGTATAGCATGAACCTGCAATCATCACAAAGGAAGTAACTTAGTACTCCATGATTTGTTTGCTCAACTGTACAAGATTTTTGCCCCTAATGACGGAGTAAAACCTCCCATACTAAGCAGAAAACAACTCAGACAATGTTTCCTAATCTTGGTAGCATCTAATTACAGTCAGAATAGTCAGATAAGCTGATTAAATTTTAAGAAAGGAATCTACAAGATTAAATATAGATAACTAAATTCTATTTCGTTCACTACTTTTTTGTTTTTTAATAGGAGATTAACAAGATTTGTAAGTCAAGTTGACAGGGAGGAGAACAAGTCAATGAAAAATCAAATACAGCAAAATCAAATTACACATATCTACTTCGGTTGACATTATTGACAAAGTGATCCCCAATCAGAAGACCCACACTTGCCAATTTCCAGCTTTACTTTCGATGTCAAAAATTATTTCTTAATATCATTTTGTTTAGTAGTTTGTACTTTTCCCAGTAATGCCAACTTTTTTTGAAACTTGGTAACTTTGTATTATAACACAATAGTACATGGGCAGTACTAAACCTTATATACAGATGAACTCCAAAAACTCCACTATTCTAAATCTAAATTGAATCTAGAACATCAATTATAGAGACAGTTTCATTTGAGTATAATTGATTGCACCAAAAACATAACAACAAAATGCAGTTGAGTTTAACTTTCTGCATACTATTCTCTACGCTCTCAAAACACCTAGAATTTCTCTCTTTCCAGGTTGCCCACCAGATTGAAGCAGGGATAATTCTCCATCTCGTTCTGTCTTTAGCTAGCACTCCTGC
>JAJOOF010030979.1:0-15630 GCA_029582545.1 Solanum lignicaule
CCAACCCTCCCCCCCCCCCCCCCCGCCCCTTAACTTCAGGAACTGATTGCAGCTGCTTGCTTTTCTTTATTACACTAGGTGGCATTGGGGGATGTGTAGATGCTGGAAACATGAGCTTGCGAAGTTATCATATGACATCCAGCAATGGAGGTTTGACTAGTTTTCTGCATCCACCCATTCCTCAAGGGCACCCAGGACTTCATCATCTGCCACCTAATATTCAAGGAATGAGAGGCCAGCCTATCACCTTCCCTCCGCAAATGACAGCATCATCCTCACACAGACACCTACCAAATAATTCGTCCAATATCACCACTAACCTAATGCAAGGCGTTGTAGAGGCAGGGCCCAGATATATGCCCTCCCTACCAACTGGCTTTGGGTTGTATAGACCTCATCGAAGGGCTATCGTGCTTGAAAGAAATACTAGACATCAGAACCTTCCTAACATGAGAGTTCTGCCAGAAGATGTAAACTTTTCTCTGTTTGACCATATCTCGTTACTTCCTTTGTCATTATTGTTGTCTAATTGATGCATTTGTTTGATGTTAATAGAATTGAATGTTAATGGGTTTATCTCTTCATGGTTGTTATATGTAGGGAGTGGCAATGCTGGATGTTTTGGGATACCATGAAGTTAACAATCCCATTGATCAGCACAGAGATATGCGTTTAGACGTAGATCACATGTCCTACGAGGTGAGCAATAGGTTTCTTGATTATATTACTGTCTCAGATTTGTCCTGATGGTTAATCAGTACTTGCGAAGTCTCTGTTTTGTTTGTATGTTATTTACTAGTTCGGAGTTATTGTCTGCTCTGCAATTAATTTGCATAACATCTAATAATAAAATTTCTGCAACTTTAAAATTCTATTCCAGGAGCTTCTTGCACTGGGGGAGCAGATTGGCAATGTAACAACTGGATTGTCAGATGAAATAATCGTTAACCGTTTGAAAACAAGATCATTTTCGCCCCCCGTTATTCCTTGCACCCTGGAAACTGCTGCATGTTTGGATCACGAAGCTGATTTCTGTGTCATATGCCAGGTATTAACACTAACTTATACTTTGAGTAGGATTAGGTTTGCCTGTGACTTTTGCAGGGATCACTCTGGGGATGGCTCTACTTCAGTCTCCTTTTCTCCCGTCCATTTTTATTTTAGGTGCTGATTAAGTACACTAACCAAGACAAATCAGATGGGTGTAAGCTCTTGCTCAAACAATCACATTAGTAGGTTTTAGTTTGTTACTCCCTCTGTTTCAGTTTGTTTGCCTTTTCTTTTTAGTCCGTTTAAAAAAGAATGCCTCTTCCCTTTCTTGATAATTCTTTAATTCTAACTTTCCACATGACATATTTAAGACCACAAGATTAAAGGGCATTTTGGTACATTTTACATATCTTTAGTTTAAGACCACAAGTTTCAAAAGTCTTCTTTATTTTCTTAAACTCCGTGTCAAGTCAAAACCAAACAAATAAATTGAAACGAAGGAGTGTTAAACTTCATTCCAAATGAACTTCCTAGGAAATGTTCTTATATCTCTTAATTTGTGTTCTTATAGCTACTAGTAATTCTTGTTTTCAGTATCTTTGATGAAGATATTCCTGTTTTAACTCTCTGATAATCGTCAATCTCTTCTATTCACACTTTTCTTTCTCAAAGATTGTTTTTTTTCTCTCTTACTGTGGTTAAAGAAATTTCTTTTGATGCTTCATATAATAAGTCAAGTTTGGGAGACAATGTATTAAGCAGAAATATGAAGTTGGCACAATTGTCCCCTTGTAATTCTTTCATTCTTCCTCCTAATAAAGAATATAATAATTTTACAAATCATTCCACTTGGAAAACTTTTGCATTTGGAATTGATTTCTTTTTCTTTTCCTATATTTGTTGCAACTCTAGAAGTGACGGTATAAAATGTTATGGAGAAAGAATAGGCTGACATCCAAGTATAAGAGCCATGCGTTCTCTTGGGTGGTGGTATGAATCTATTTAAGCAATAGCTTAGGGTAGTCTGTCAGCTGAATTATTGACCAACAGTTTACTATTGCATTGTTTCGAAATAAACTGAGGATGCTTTGGACTCCTTCCTCAATCTTTATAAGCTTTTAACTATCATCACAGTAGGATGCCGTCAATTATTTTTGGATTTCCACCAGGCAAAGTATTGCCTCGGCTACTAAGATGTTTCTGTCCATCTTCTTTTTTTCTGTTCACATTTATGTTGTCTGGATTTGTAATGCATGATTATTTTCCAATTATGCGCCGTTAATGCTTTCCTATGGAGCTACATTTCCTTGTTTTCTTTCTTTTAGTTATCCTTACATCTCTGATGGCTTGCAATGTATATTTTGCCATCAATTTCAGACTGATTACAACAAGCAAGAAACTATAGGAACTCTTGATTGCGGGCATGACTATCACGCGGAGTGCGTAAAGAAGTGGTTGGTTGTGAAGAACACTTGCCCTATCTGCAAATCCACCGGATTGCCGATAGAAAGAAAATATTTGTGAATACAGGGAGTTGGTTGGTGGATGAATAATTATAAGAGTGGGACATTTTGTTCTCTTGTTAAATATTTGTTCTCTAACAAGAGGAGACCTGTATAATTATATATATATTTTGTATATACTTTGGCTAGATGTTAGCATATAACTTGGTGACCTTAATTTGTCACCTGAATTTGTACAGACCTCTTAATTTTGTTGGAACCATGTGCATGTATTGTGAATTTTGTATAGACATCTGAAATTATCTTGTTCAACCGCGCATGATTACTGTATTCTTTCTGGATTAATGTGCCATCTTTGTACTGCAGATGGTATAACTAGTTAGTGATATTTTCTGAAGCGTACAATACATTAACGTGTTCTTTAACTTGACATCAGTTAGTATGTGTGTCCTCCAACTTTGGTTGTGCATAACAAGGTACTTAAAAGTATTATATGTGTCTTACACGAATTGTGTGAGTTGCACACATCCTAAATGGCAAATCACGTGAGATTTGTCATATAGGACATAAGTGTCTACTTGTTCAATTTTATGAGAGTGTTTAAGTGTATTTTTTGCACATCAAAATTGGAGAACATAGATAATATAAGATGATATCAAGCTAAAAGGGCAATTATGTACTATATCTTTTTATAGTGTTGAGCATGCTTATCACTGTTGGTATATTATCACTACTTGGGAAAAATATTTGGGTGTGTAAAGTGATGATATATAATTTTATACACATAATATGTCCTTTAATTTGGTTTCAACTCACATTTATGCCCTTCAACTTTGAGTGTGCATAAGTAAATACTTAAAGTTGTATAAAATTAAATAAATAGACACACATTCTACGTGGCATTCTATATGACAATTTGAGTCCTACGTCTATTCTATTATGCCACATAAGACTCATGTGTCTACTTGTTCAGTTTTATACAAGTCTAAGCCTCCACTTATGCACACCCAAAGTTCGAGGGTATAAATGTGAAATGAGATCAAGTTAAAGGGTATATTTATATATTATGTCTTTAAAAATTAAAGAAGACTCTTGCGAAAAATTGAAATTAAAGAGGTGTCACAAAACAGAAAAGAAACATTTTTTTAAAAACAAACTTAAAAGGAAAGTAAAACAACCAAATTAAAATCAGAGGGAGCATAAGATAAAATGGCAACTAATTAACAATCCTAAGAAACATTATTCTTCAGAAAAAACCCAAAACCACTTGCTCTTCTACATGTCAAACATAATAGTAAGCTTCAGTTCCAAACAAGTTGCGATGATTATATATAAATCATGTTTCTCCATCTAAACTCATCTCATGCCATAAACATACCAAATAAAAATATAATGTAAAAGTATATAAATAATAGTAAAAATCTTTTCAAAGAGTCAAAAGACTAGCAAAATAGGGTACAAACTAAAGGTAAGTTAATGAAACAATACAGAGCTGGAATATTTCCTAAGATACTCAAAACTGAGAATACTCAATGCAACTATAGGAGAAGCCATTTGAAAGCTTAACTTCACTGATTTCTTGATTTTTTTAGCTTAGACAGAGCAGCAACCAACTTTTTTCACAGCTGAAACATCATCCTTGCCAACATTTATAGTCTGCCCCTTTGGCAATGCAGTAGGATCGTCCCCAACTTCGAGTGCTTTCCGACAGACCACCCTGTATATCTCGGTCAATACTTCTGTAAACGCATTCTCAACATTCAAGGATTCAAGTGCTGAAGTCTCCATATAGAAGGTACTCTCTCTTTCAGCAAAGGCCTTGGCGTCCTCTGTTGAAACAGCACGCAAGTGACGTAAGTCGGCCTTGTTCCCAACGAGCATTATGACTATATTTTGGTCGGTATGGTCTCGAAGTTCTTTTAACCATCTCTCAACATTTTCAAATGTGACATGTCGAGTGATATCGTACACAACCAATGCACCGACAGCCCCTCTGTAGTATGCACTTGTAATTGCTCGGTACCTGTTGTCCGACATGGGAAATGGAAGTTTTAATTAGTCTCTCCTTCTAATAAGGTGCCAATCTTACCGTGCCAAACTAGAACAGAAAAGATTTAAAAAAAAAAAAGATTTAACAAAGCTCAAACATAAATTCCACTCTTGAAAAAAAAGTCAAACCCGAAAATGAACTTATCGTGAATTAGGCTAGCTGGCAGAAGAAAGTCGCAGGTTAAGCAATAAAACGGCAAAAGGAGGAAAGCAAGAAATATAAAACTAACCAACGAGTACCAGAACAGAAGAACTACAAGGTAAACACCCATTCTCTTTCTCTTAGGATGGCAGTTAACCATTTCGAGTACATGAGCGAAGCACATCTTTCATCCATGTATACACATCTATACTTTAGCATCTAGTCCGAAATTTGCAACAGAACCACCACTTAAAATGGCATTATAGGAGATTATTTCTGACACTTAAGCTGATGAAGTAGATGACAGTCAAATGTCGTGATTAATTAAGTGTATGACATTTAATTAATGGAAAATAGTACCCATTCTTTAAAAATGTCGTGATTAATTCAGTGCACGACATTTTCCTTTTTCTTTTTGATAAGTAATGGAAAATAGTACCCATTCTTTAAAAAAGCCCTCTAGTCTCACCTGAAAAAGTAAGTTTCTAGCAAAAGTCAATTAGTACTTAAATGAGATGATGTTAGCTAGGAGATAATTAATAGACTAGTACTACCATACATGCACAAGTCCAACTTTTCTAGCTAGCTTGCTATAAATAATTAAATATAACATTGTCAACAAGCCAAATTTTGTTCCTTATTATTATAAGCGAGGAATCCACGAGGGCTAGTGGTGCACCGCTTGAAACTCAGTGGGTAATGGACCCACCTCTCTACCCTTTTCCAATTGAATACAGTGTACTGCGCTTTTGACTGCAGTAGGCTTCGAACCTTTGACTTACCCCTAAGGCCCTAACCCACACACAATGCACTGCCCTCTTACCACTAGCCAAAGCCCTAGGGACCACATTTGCTCCACTCCTTAGTTATCCGTTCTTGTACCATTTCTTTCCTTTTCTTTAATTATATGATATCCATATTTGAAGCCTTAAACCTCAAAGATTTATGAATGACTAGGAATGCCCGGCAACTCAATTTATCCGGTAAACTACTAGGGGCTCATGTAGTCCATGCCAGATTAATCGTACTCTGGGCCAGGGCAATGAACCATCACACCTATGGAAGTTTAACGTGCAGATGTCTTTTGTTCTCACCTCTAATTTACAACTCTCGAAGAAAAACAAGAAGAAATCACCTTTCAGAAGAGGTTAGAAGTAAATTTAGGTCTACCATTGACAACTTGATCCACAACTACACTTGCTCGTTGCCTAAAAGACACTAATGGGAGGCATTGAACCATAGTCACTACTAAGTGTTATACTTGCCAGCTAACAATCAAAAGCATCTCTACAATACCAAGCAAGACAGAGCAATCATATCCTTCTCATCCTCCTTATATCTACAAAAACAAAAACATACCGAATGTAATCCCACTCATGGAGTCTTGGGGAGGGTATGATGTTCACAAACCTTATCCCTACCTTTGTGAGGTAGAGAGACACGCAAGAGATAGATATATACACACAAAAACAAAGTACCACAACACCAACCACCACCACCACAACAACATTCCAAGTGTAATCCCACAAAAGTGCGGTCTGAGCGGATAAAATGTACACACACCTTACCACTACTTTGAAGTAGAGAGTCTGTTTCCGATATACCCCCAGCTCACAAAAACAAAGTACCACATACAGAAAATCTAGATGGCAACATAACATACTTAGTAACACAACGCCTTCTAGCTTTTACATATCTGTAACTGAATTAGGGAACTTCACCCCTTAGCTATGAAACTACCAATCCTTTTCAAATCTTGCCAAAAAACTCAAAAAAATCAAAACTTTCTTTTGGGGGCAAGTTTATTAACTCATTAATTATCAGATTCTAGCAAAAATTGAAACAAACCCCACTTTAGAAAGTTAAATTAGCAACTTTTACACAAGTTTCAAGAGTATGGGATTGCCAGATCAAACAAAATTCAATCCAATTAGCTCAAAATGTAGAAGTAAAGAGAAAAAAAAACACCTTTCTTGTCCAGCAGTATCCCAAATCTGGGCCTTGACGATCTTATCATCTACCTTAATGCTACGGGTAGCGAATTCAACGCCAATAGTAGACTTTGATTCAAGATTGAACTCGTTCCTGGAGAATCGAGAAAGGAGATTGGATTTTCCGACACCAGAATCTCCAATTAGCACCAACTTGAACAGATAATCGTAATCATCCTCAGCTCTATATCCACCTGCCATCTGCGATTAATTCAACAAATTAACTATTTGGTTTACTTAAGGGGATAGCTTAGAGTTCTAAGAAGAAAAAAAAAGCTGTTGCTGCTGCTACTACTAAAAAGAGGTAGGTGGCAATAAAGGGTTCATTTGACGAAGACGAGGCAATGATAAAATCTGTGTAGATTCTGTTATCTTACATTTCTGAAATTTACCCTGTTATGTTGTTCAAGGGCGGAGCTACCTAATGGTTGTTTTCGCTGAAGAATTATACTATTTATATTTGATTAGTATAATTTTTAATGTATATAATAAATATCGAACCTGTCTCAATTAACTTGTATGTCTATTTCTCCGAATTTTGAATCTTAGTGAAAAATTTTGACTCTGTCACTATTGTTGTTGCGAAGTCCTGTGGAGTTCAAGAAAACTTTTACAGCAGTGAAAATGGGAGATGATGGTCACATATGAGTCTTGACTCTTGGTGGATTTGGTTAATACTTAAAATGTTCTTTATTATTGGAAATAAATGGGGATTTTATTTATTTTTTTATAGTAAGTAAAAAGGTATAATCTCAAAAATGATAATAGGTAATTTGGAGAAGTGTATTAAAGTCACATAGGTTCATACAAAAATAGCAAAATAAGTTTTGAGCACATGCAGTAGCAAATCAAGAATTACACTTTTAGCACAACATTTTTTTTTTAAAAAAAATAACAGTACATATAATTCAAATAATTGTAAAAGAGCAAGTTTTATTGACAATGCAAAATATTTACAAAATCAAACTGTTAAGAAGCTAATTGCATGTAAATGACTATACTAAATATGAGTTGGTGGTAACAGAAAAAAAGTAAGCAACTTATTATAACTAATTAAACTACATAAATAATGTAAAAAGAAAAAAAAATCTTACTATATTCTATATGTATGTATTTATTCATATATCATGTACATGTAAATGACATCCAATGCATAAATAGATAATAAATGATACAATAACTAAGTTCATTTAAAGATACATGACCAAAATCCTGAAACTATCAAGGATGAATTTGAATGATTCATCTATTATACACAATATATTCATATAAAAATTGTGAATAATAATTTATGTATATAATAATTAGTATGGATTAATTAAGCTACATGAGATACATTTATAGATTCTTAATGAATCACCTACTTTTTAAGCCCTATGATCTATTGAAATACTTTACTATTGAGCAGTAAAGAGTGAAAATTTATGCATGTGTCGGTTGAAGTAATGATAAATGAAAAAAGACTTTGACCCAATTACAGAAACTCATTTTATATTTTGAAAATATTTATTAATAACCGAAAAAAAAATATTCCCTTCATACCAAACGCACAAATTAATTTAAAGTATTATGGGTATGTTTGAAAGGTCATTTTGCAATTGGAAAAAATGACATTAAGTTTAATTGAGAAAAAATAATTTTTTTCTTTTTTTCATTTTTCATATTTCTTGTATACTCGTATATTTCTCGCACATTAAAATTTATTATTTAAAAGAATATTATTTTCTTATATTTACTTTTTAATAAAAATAAAAGAATACTCAAGCATATAATTACACTTTTTTATAGCTATATATATATAAACAAATAAACATAACATTGAAAGAGAATTTAAGGTCTTGTTTGGGGTTTGACTTAAGGTCGGCGGTATTTACATTAATAAAGGTGCAACATCGGTAGTTAGTGAACATGTGGGTGCAAAGGTCCCCTTGTCTTTGGAAATTCAATCACATCCTTATGAATCCTTTTTCCCCACCCCAACTTTATTGTATTAAACTATTAGTCATGTGAACTTAAGCTCCAATTTTTTTTTACGATTAAGACATTTAAATTTGAATAATTAAACTATTGTATTTAGATTTGTAATATTGAATAATTAAGATTGTTTATTTTTTAGCATTTGAATATGTATACATTTATTTTTAAACATATTGAATATACAATTCAAGTAAAATAGTAATTAGATCATTATTTGATTAAAAAAAAAGGAACTATTTAAAGATATAATTGAATAGATTATGCCCACTAGTGAATAAACACTAGTTTATCAAGAATATGCAAGAAAAACACACTTCAATTCGTGTTAGTTGAAGAAAAAATCGTCTTTTGTTACCTACTCCTGGTGCCTAAAGGGAAAGAACTTCTTCAATAGCCAAGTCGAGCAGTCAAGCAGCAGGTTGAAGTCTTTGACTTCATAGAGTCGATACGCACAACACTTAGTATCTATCGTTTACATCTAGGAGTATTGGGGTATCTAATCCCATTCACTCCCCTCGCTTAATACCCATAGATTCAATTGGCTTCATATAATTCAGAAAACACTAGTTTTCTCGAAACTTCTTGTTCATATTTCTCATCAAGAGGTGCTATTTGATAATGTATGTCTAATAGATATATAGATAGTTATGAAGGTGGAGATGGTTGATGTTGTAGTGATTAGTACGATTGTGACAATTAGTGGTAATATCAATTGGTGATAGTTATAATGGTGGAGATGATTAATGTTCATATTTGGCGATGTTGGTTGACCATTGTGTAATTTGTGATGGACTGATGGTTGATGGATGATGTTGACAGTAGATGGTGACAGTGATGGAGGTGATTTGATAATAGAAGTTGACGGCGAAGAGAAATGGTGGCAACGGCAATTGTGATACTAGTTGACAGTGAATATAAGATGGATACTCTACCATCTTATTTTAAAGCTAAATAAGATGGAAAATATTTTTAAGCTAAACAAGATGAAAGTTTTATTTTTAAGTTAAATAAGATGAAATTATAATTTTAAAATCACACGGCACAATCATGAAAATGCACACCCAAAAATATATAAGCTAAATAAGATGAAAATTTTCATTTATAAGAACGAACAACTAAAACTTACATAGAAAATGTAAAAAAACAGAAAATCTAAATAAGGTGAAGGGTGTTTTTGTAAACAAACAACTTATTCTTAGAAATTATGCCATGAATATAATTTTGAATATGACAAACCAAACAAGCAACCAAAATTAATCCCAACATAACTAATCCTAGCATAACTTGTAATCAAACCAAACGATCCCTTATTTCTTTACGTTGAAGTAAAATCCAGTACAACTGTTGGCATGCATGCGCAATATGGAATACAAATTCTTGTTAATTGGCTCTCCTTCCAAACACTCCCTAGCCTTCACAACATACTTAAATTCTTGCCCATAAAGGTAACATGCCACGGCGGCCTTGTAAGTCAGCAGTTCCCAGTCACCTGCCATCAACAGCCAAATCAGAGTATTAAAATGTAAAACCTTTGCTGGAATACAAAGATTGAATAATAATACTCCTATATATAATAGCAATACCTAAAAAAGAGCATCTAAGATGACGAACAACCGTTATAAACACCACAACAGACCCGTTTTAAGAAAAAAATAACGGGTCTGTTGTGGTGTTTTGATAGCTTAGATTCATTTTTCCCCTGAAATACTGTGTTTGTTCAGTAGGTTGCTTTGAAATTTCTCATTTTGTAAGGATTGGTGTAAATATTGTAATCTTTTGGCATTCTGTCTAACTTGTACATTTAACTAGACTCAAACTTAATTGCAAGAGGCAGAGGAAACCAAATGTTAGCCTGGGTGAAGTTGGAGATATCCCTGCTGCATGTGGCATTTCTAATCTAATATATACAAGAAAGAGTTTGGTCATCACAGGTGGAAAACTGAACTTAAAGAAGGCAGCCCGGTGAACTAAGCTCCTGCTACGTGCGGGGTCGGGGGAAGGGATGGATTACAAGGGTCTATTGTAAACAGTCTTACTCTGCATTTCTGCAAGAGGCTGTTTCCACAACTTGAACTTGTGGCCTCCCGATCACATGGTATGGGCAAGAGAAAACTGAACTTCTACAAGTGTAAAGACTCAGAGAACAAGGGTGTTTTTTCATCCCCTCAAAATGGCCCACACCCATAATTGGGATCTTGGATGCAGGCATCTTGCCAAAGGCATCCATCCATAGAAATGCAAGAAAACGGAGAAAACAAGAACCTAATATCAATCAAAGTCGGTTTCTAATTTGTCTAAGACCTGACACTATTAACAATGCAGTATTATGTCTTGGAACCACATGAATTTTTTAATAATTTGAATTTCAACTCTTGTACATCTATACTAGTACTAACTATTAAAGCCAATTCTTGACTTTTGCATCATATATATTAGTTTTAAGAAACTAGAAAAACTTAGAAGCTGGATCAGCAAACAGTTCTTTGTTAGGATCCGTGCAGTTTTCCACACAACTGTTTTCAGGCAAATATAATTCAAGGTGGATCAGGTTCTTCAGAAATTTGTGAACAGATTATTTTCCTGCTAGAAAGTTGAGCATAAACAAACACAATAAAACTGCTACACATCAAACGTTATGGGGCAAGATGTGGTGGGGGATCAAACCAAACAGCTAATATACAAACCTTAATCACCTCAAACCAAGATCAAGCCCACAAAGCTTTAGTATTTAGTATTTGGACCTTTGTTGTGGTAAACAAGTGAACTTAGTTGCATGCTAAAAAGAAAGAAATGAAGTTGTACCTGAAGCAATATCTGAAGTGAGTATATTCTGGCTGAAGTGACGAGTCAGCCACCATCTGCAACGGAGCCTCCATGACTTGCTAGACTCATAATCGCTAAATATTTTTGGAATCTGACTATTCCAAAATGAGAATTTATGCTTCTCACTATCTTCACCGTTGGAGCACACAGACATGCAATCTTCTTCACATTGAGAAAGCCTCAGGAAACAACAAGCCAACTCCTTCCATGTGTCACATTTTGCATAAGTAGCATCTAAATGCAAAGCTATCATTTCCATCAGCCTTTCAGTGCTATACTCTCCTGATGGTGGTATAAACCAAGCCAGAGGAAAAACAGAAAAAAACTCAATATACAATGCATAATGCATCAATTGCAAAACTAAGGTATCGTTTGGGGCAGTCCCACAAAATGGGACTTCTTTTCAGTGCTATAATCTCCTGATGTTAATATAAACCAAGGCCAAGGGAAACCCGGGAAAAAAAACTCAATATACAATGATTAATGCATTAATTGCAAAAATAAGGTATCATTTGGGGGTTCTAGACTGTTTTCTTACTAGTATTATTATTTTTCTGTTGGCATTATCTTATCCTTCGATTTTATTACAATTGTTGTTTCATTTATTTTGATTATCTATACTATTTTATTGTCAGTACTTTTCTTTCTTCATTATTTTCATCATTGCTTTTTTACACTTGCTCATCTTTCAAGCCTGTTCTCGAGCCGAGGGTCTATCGGAAACAACTTCTCTACTCTCTCAAGGAAAGGGGTAAGGTTTGCGTACACCTCACCCTCCCCAGACTCCACTCTATGGGACTATGCTGGATATGTTGTTGCATCTCCTAAAATCAACAAATCTAAAACTAGGGTAGTATCTTGCAAGCATAGGTCCTAAAAACTTTCAGTAAATAAGCTATAAGCAAGTTTCCTTCTATTTTGAGATCTGGAACTCACTGGTATATACATATTTTTGCTTTTTTGTAATTCCAATGCAGATTGTTCAGTTCTCCAGGGGGTACATCAATAAGCCGAACACATTGCCTCTAACTTCAAATTTCCTGATTTGCTTTGTCTTAAGAGTTGGGACTGTGAAGGCAACCTTGTAGCAATAGCTCCTGTTTATATGGTTGACCAGGGTTCGAAACTTGGACCCAACATCTCCAATGAGGAGGCAAGGCTGCTACATTTGCCACCTCCAAGCCCGTCTGAGCAAGAGCCTTTTGAAGATACAGCAATAAAACAAAGACGCTTCAATTTTGATCACAAATAATCAAAAGAAAAAGTAAAAAGCTTTTTGAGCCCCCCAAAAAAGGGAAAAGAAAGACCAATGATCCAAAAAGACAAGAAAAAGTCTTGAGAAAGAGAGGAAAAACTAGAAAAGCAACAAAAAAAAGGTATGAAAAAACAAAACTAAATGAGCCATTTGAAGGCATTTAACGGGCTGAAAAGAACTGTGAAATACACATTGTGCCATGTCAAGGCATCGTGCTTAATAGGCATAGTCTAAGAAGTCCCACATCGGTATAGAGATGAGAAATTGGTCTCCTTAGATGGACTTGGACAAACCTCCCCCCACAATGAGCTAGTTTTTGGGGTTGAGTTAGGCCCATGTACCGTATCTTTTCATGGTATCAGAGCAGAATTCATCTCACCCAATGTTGGGGCCCCCAAAATCAAAAATTGTCCACGCACCAAATGCTAAGCACTGGACGTGAGGTGGGTGTTAAAGAATGACAAAAGTCTCACATTGATGGTTAATGAGATGGGTGGACTCTTTATAAGGCTTGGGCAATCCTCCTCCCTTCGAGCTAGCTTTTGGGGTGTAAGTTAGGCCCAAGACCTAATTTAACATTTCTTATAAGGCTTGGGCAATCCTCTTCCCTTCGAGCTAGCTTTTGGGGTGTGAGTTAGACCTAAAACCTAATTTAACATGACATCATAGCCAGGCCCATCCCAATTTGTTGTTCACCGATGTTGGGCCTCCATTTATAAGTGTCCACGCTCCAGTAGGGGTCTGGGCGTGCGGAGAAGCGTTAAGAAGTCCACATCGGTAGAGGGATGAGAAATTGGTCTCCTTATATGGACTTGGACAAACCTCCCCCAAATGAGCTAGCTTTTGGGGTTGAGTTAGGCCATGGTACTATATCTTTGTAGTTTCCATAAACATCATGTGTTCGACAGAAGCCATGTCATTAATTGAGATATCTAAATGGAAATCCCAAGCAAGAACTCAGATGTTACGAAGATGCATGTTACGAAGATGCGGATGTTGAGATGCATGTGAGGGCATACTAGAAGCGGTAAAATTAGGAATGAGGTTATCTGATAGAAGGTGGGAGTGGCTTCTGTGGCGGACAAGATGAGGAAAGCAAGATTGAGATGGTTTGAGCATGTGCAGAGAAAGTGTGTTGAAGCCCCAATGAGGAGGTGCAAGGGGCTGGTTGTAGAGGGCACGCACAGGGGTAGAAGTAGGCCGAAGAAATATTGGGAAAGGTGATTAGGCTGGACATGGCGCAACTTCATATTACCGAGGACATGACTCTAGATAGGAAGGAGTGGAGGCGGCGTATTAGGGTAGAGGGATATTAGTCGTAGTACTAGTCATACTCTTATAGTTCTTGCCACATGTGGTTTATTGTGTTTTCGAAGTTTGGTAGTATTCCTTTCTTGTAGACTTGACACTACTTTTCTTATTAATGACTATGCTTTCTTCATTGTATTCTTCTCCCTCTACTTGGATTTGATAGACTTGAGCCGAGGGTCTTTTAAAAACAACCTCTGTATCTCCATGAGATAGTGATAAGGTCTACGTACACTCTACCATCTCCAGACCTCACTTATTGGGATTTCCCTGGGTATGTTGTAGTAATTTAAAATTTTAGAAGGTTAAGCGTCCACATTGGCTAGGGAGGAATGGGTTGCGTTGTCTCCTTATACGGTCTTGGACACTTCACATTTCATGATTTAGCTTTTGGGGTAGATTTACGTCCAAGGTTCAATATCAAGATCAAGTTCATCCTTATTCGTGGTTTATCCAATATTAAGCCCACATAACGCTCCAAATGTCCAAGCTTGGATGTGTGAGGTTATGTTCAAGTGGTCCCCATTGGTTGAGACAATGGGTTGCTTTTTCCTAAAATGGCCACCTCATGAGTCGAGCTCACTTTTGGAGTTGAATTAGACAAGATTCATTTCTTGACAAAATAGATAGTTTTGTTTAAGCCAATTATTGAACATTATTTCTTGCATGTCCTTAAGACAATACTTCGGAGTGATGCGAACCTTGAGGAAGTACTAAGATTTTGTCTCTCTCTTCTCTTCAGGATGAAGTGAATAAAATGATTTTTCAGGTTAGGATGTACCCCTTCTATGCAAGCTGATGAGTCTCCCCAATGAGTGGCTACATGTAGGATCCTTCTCCAAATTTTCCTCATGGATTGCTGAAAGTTTGACATAGTTACTGCTGTCAAAATGCTCCAAGATAGTAGCTTTCAACCTGCATGCCACATGATAAAGAACAAAGAAACCAGAAGAAATTAGACGTAGTGAGTAAGACCGGAGAAAAAGAAATAATGATCGGTTGTACAGCAAGCACTCAACTAATGACACGCCAAGAAACTCATTACGGAAAATTGTCATATGTTACTGAACAATCTCTTGTAAATTTTGGATAGATACCTATGATTTCTGTTATCAAAACAAACACTAAGGTGGAATTGAAGAAAATGGAATATAGCTTGTATATAGAAATTTCTATGTCAGTCCTTTCCTTTTTATCTCCTTTTTGAGATTTTGCTCGGAATACCTTGTAAGCTTTCCACATAATGTCTCATAATTTAGAATATAACTCTAATTTTAGATATTTAAATTATATTTAACCGAATCCTCACACCCGTATACTTACCTGGATTCGTACCCTCGAATCTTAAAATGATCATATAGGATCTAACCTCTAGATCCACACCCGTACCAAACACCCACACCCGAGTCCGGGTAACTTAGATACTCCCTCCGTTTCACAAAGAATGACCTGGTTTGACTTGGCGCGGAGTTTAAGTAAATAAAGAAGACTTTTGAATCTTGTGGTCCTAAATTAAAATTATGTCAAATGTACAAAATTGCCCTTAATCTTGTGGTCTTAAACATGCCACGTGGAAAGCAAAAAGTAAAATGTTACCAAAAAAGGAAAGAGGTCATTCTTTTTGAAACTGAC
>JAJOOF010030980.1:0-14619 GCA_029582545.1 Solanum lignicaule
CCCCCCCCTTTTAAATAAACTACCCGACCCATTTTCAACAATTTTGTTTAAATTTTTATTTTTTTTGGTAAATCCCGAAAATGAGTAATTGATTAATAAAAAATATGAAAATAAAATAAAATTAATGCCAAAAATTCACAAATAAATATTGTAACCTTAAATTCAACAATTTCAATAATTTTTTTAAATTTTTATTTTTTTCGGTAAATCCCGAAAATGAGTAATTGATTAATAAAAAAATAGGAAAAATATGAAAAAAATATAAAATTAATGCAAAAAATTCACAAATAAATATTGTAACCTTAAATTCAACAATTTCAACAATTTTTTTAAATTTTTATTTTTTTCGGCAAATTTCGAAAATGAGTAATTTATTAAAAAAAATAAAAATTAAAAAAATTGTTAAAAATTTTGAATTGAAGGTTACTATATTTATTTGTGATTTTTTGGCGTTAATTTTATATATTTTTTTCATATTTTTTATTAATCAATTACTCATTTTCGAGATTTACCGAAAAAAATAAAATTTTAAAAAAATTGTTGAAATTGTTGAATTTAAGGTTACAATATTTATTTGTGAATTTTTGGCGTTAATTTTTTTTCTTCATATTTTTCCTATTTTTTATTAATCAATTACTAATTTTCGGAATTTATCGAAAAAAATAAAAATTTAAACAAAATTGTTGAAAATGGGTCGGGTAGTTTATTTAAAAAGGGGGTTGATTTATGGGTCGGATTAGGTGTTTATGGGCTCGAATTTTTTAGGGGCATAATTGATCCTTTTCCATTTTCATATAAATATCATGTGGTAAAGTCAAAATGACATGACAATTCCATGTGACATTTAAAGACATGAAAAATGAGTTGGATATGTCCAGCAGGCCAACTAACGCCCATAAGGGCATATTTAGACCAAAAGTTGGACGGCGAGGGCATGAGCGAGCCAAACTTTAAACGGAGGGTATATCTAGACCTTTTAGAATAGTTTTGGGGCATATTTGACCCTTTACCCATCTATATATAAATATCACTGAAAAGTATAATTTATACTACCTTAAAAGCACGAACTCCCAAACTTAAATGTTGAATTATTATAATACCTCCAATTAAAAATACTTAATTTATTTTATTTATTAATTTAATTAATTTTATTATATTGAAAGTAGATGCGTTTTCAAATTAATGGATTATGACTTTTTCAATGAGTTGTGACTTTTCCAAAGGGTTGTGACTTTTTTGACGGATTGTGACTTTTTCAATGAGTTGTGACTTTTCCGAAGGGTTGTGATTTTTTTGAAGGGTTGTGACTTTTCTAAAGGGTTGTACCTTTTCTGATAAGCAGTGCCTTTTTTAAAGGGTTATGACTTTTTCGATAAGCAGTGCCTTTTTCAAAAGATTGTGACTTTTTGGATAAGGCACAATTAATACCTATACTACTATTTGGTAGCTATAAATAGAGGGGTTTCCTTACACTTTTAAACTACAATTTCTTCAAGTTCTCTACTCTTTTTCTTCTTAAAAAATATCAATTGCATTCATCAATTCACTCGTATTTTTTCTTACTATTTTCATGAGTTAATAGTCACGAAAAGTTGTGGAGAGACAATAATATTAAACAGATATGAAAAAAGGCATATGATTTGGGTAAGATATTTCTTCTTTTTTTTTAAATTTTTTATTCTTTTCCCTCAAACGAAGGAGTTTCTTCCTAATTTTGCTAAAACAATGGGTATTAACATAGTCCATTGAATTATTAGTTTTGATGTTAAATTCACTATTTCAAAAATAGATTTTCACTTTTACTTATAATATGACAACATAGCCATGATAATAATTATTATTTTAATAGATATGTATGTAAATTAACGGAGAAAGTAATGTGTTGGTGGCAAGAGATTTAAATCAAATGGAACACTAGAGTGAATTTAGCATGAACATATATTTTCGTCTTCCTTCTTCATTGACTATGTCTTGTTCCATATAAGTTTTCTTTATATCACAAGATACACTCATTACTAGCTATATAAAAATAGATAAGAAAATAGTGATTGATCATAAAATGATCTTAAATCAAATTAATGATTCTATAAATAATACTTTAAATTTTATTCATCTATTAATTTTTATTATTGAAAATTTTAAATATTTTATATCATGATACAACTTCCATAAGATACTAGATACTTTCATTAGACAACAACTATATGATATGTATGCGGCAGAAAAAAGGAGAAGACTACAATTTCACAAAGATAAGGTAGAAACTTAATGAAATGAAATATTTTTCACCATAGGTGATGTTATTCATATATTAAAATTAAATTATTCTACTGAAGTATATATAACCATCATTCATGATAACAACCAAGTACACTTTTTTGGTAAAATTACCTCTCAATGATAGTCTTACTCAAATATTAATTGAGTAATAATATTTTGTAAAAGATATGTTGCATATAAAGATAAAATATTAAAATACTTATGGTAATCCTTATTAGTGTTTGCACGTACTAAATTTCAAGTATGAATATTTAAGACAAAATTTCTATTTAAATGGTGTACATCATTTATGTTCATAACCTCAAAAGGAAAGGCTATTGGTGACATTTTTTGAATGAATATTTTTTTTCTATTTTGTTGGTTAGATTTGTTTATAAAATTGAGTAAAGTAAGAAATAATATTATTAAAGAAATGTCACTTTCTCCCATATTTAAACTTTGAATGTATTTTGAAATGTTTTAATGGTATCTGGTCATTTTGAATCTCAAAATACAAGTAACTCTATGACAATATGTATTAATAATTTAAAAACAGTTGTCCTATGTTTGTTCAATTATAATTATTTACAAAAAAGCTTTAATTTAGTAATATTAATTATGTTTTACAACATCATATACTACATGTACGATACACACGTGCCGTAAAACTAGTCATTATAAAAGCTACAATGAATTAATATGCTTTTACGAAGGAAGTACAACCTAATAGAAGATTGAGATTTGCTGCCAACAAAAAGGAAAATAGGAATATAATAAAATGGAGCGTCAGTTTGTGCCCAAATTATCATACATAAAAAGATGAAGATTGCTTACAATTTTCTTTGTTCTTCTTTACTGGTCTCACCTCCGACGATTAATCTTTCCTGCCTCTTGTTTGTCCATGTGGCTGTATGCATAGCAAGAAATACACAAAACATATAAAGAATTAAGAAAAATTAAAAAACTGAGGTAAAAAAATCTATTGATCAAAGAAGAAGGTCCATGCAAACTGAGGAACTATGAAACATCACACTTATTTGCAATGGAACAGTAGATAACTCCTCAAATATTCCACTGAATTAATGTTAACGTGATGAATTTTATTTTTAAGGAGCACTATAACCGCTCCTTAAATATCTCCAATGATTACCCTGTTTTTTTTTTTAAGTTCAAAATTAATAAGTGTTATTTGCAGTTTTGATGATTTGACAAACCATGGGATCTTGTAAAGGGACTTGATCCTTGTGTCAATATACACACAAATGTCAGGCTGTAAAAAGTACAATTGGTTGGTGCACAGTCTCCAACTGTGGCAGAAACCTCGGCCAATGGCATGGCCTCGAAGGTTGTGTCTATTCTTCATAAAGGTTATGTCCAGTAGACACAACCTCAGTTTTTGCAACTTGAAAATCCTCAAGAACATTTGCAAAGACCCACTTTCAAGAAGTATTATCCTCAAGAGCAGCAGAGACCTGATAGAGCTGCAAGCTGTCTAGTTGTCTTAGGATTATATCTTTCGTACTTACATTGTAAATATGTTCCTAATCAATAAAGGATTCAGATCTCTTGTTTGGTTTGTAAAAGTCTAAATCGGTTAGAGTTAACTGATTTAGTGGGCAGTGTTGTACATGCTTAGTCAAAATTCTTAGTTATCTAGGAGATAGTTGATTTAGTGGGCAGTGTGGTATCTGCTTAGTTGAATTCTAAGTTATCTAGGGTTGATAGCTTAGTGGACAGTGTGGTATCTGCTTAGGCTTAGTAAGTAATAGAGTTATTACTTAGCTTTGAGATTAATAGCTTAATCTCATTTGGTGTTGTAACTGTGGTTCATTTTTGCTTGAAGAGATTAGTGAAAACAGTTGAAAATCATGTGTTACAGGTTGTGGTTTTACTCCCTTGAGCAAGGAGGTTTCCATGTAAACTGCTTGTGTTGTCTTCTGGTTGTTGTTTGCGCTTTATTACTGTTCTTGCTGAGTCAAGGGACCCGGTCCATTGACTGATAGTGGACACACGTATTCTATCAATTGGTATCAAAGAAGGTTCTCTTTAGCTGGTTAACACCAAGAGAAAGACTCCTGTAGAAAAATGGCTGCTCAACTGAACCTAGAAGAAGGACAATCATCAACAAGATCACCTCGTTTCAACGACTAGTTTTATAATGGGTGGAAAACAAGGATGCACGACTTTTTAATTGCTGAAGACAGCGAGCTGTGGGACATTGTGCTAGATGGACCATTCATCCCAACAGTAGAGGTGAAAGATGGAGAAATTACAAAAGTTGTTCCTAAGACTCGCCAACAGTACAATGAGGCGGACATAAAGAAGATCGAGAAAAGCTATAAAGCTAAGAAGTTGCTTGTGTGTGGTATAGGTGCTGAAGAATACAACTGCATCTCTGCTTGTGAGTCGGCAAAGGAAATCTGGGATTGTCTGAAAACAGCTCATGAGGGCACAGAGAAGGTGAAGGAATCGAAGGTGGATATGCTAACCACCCAATATGAGAACTTCACAATGAAGGAGAGGGGAACTATTCATGACATGCATACAAGATTCTCCTCCATAACCAACGAGCTACGATGTTTGGGAGAAGATATCGACCCTAGTAAGTAGGTTAGGAAGATTCTTCGAATTCTTCCCAAGTTATGGGCAAGCAAAGTAGATGTCATCACTGAAGCAAAGGACCTGAAGGTTCTGACGATGGATGCTCTGATTGGTAATCTTCAAATTCAGGAAATGAATAGAAACCAAGACACTTCAAAGAAGAAGGTAAAGAAAGTAAGTCTCTAGCTCTCAAGATTTCACCAGGTGAAGTCTCCAGTGAAGAGGATGATACGGCTTATCTCACCAAGAGATTTCAAAAATTATGAGAAACATGGAGGTCTTCGAAAGAGAGGGAACTCTCTCCGTGCTGCAACTGCAAGTGACCTATGTCACAAGTGTTGAAAGGCGGGACACTTTATGAGAGACTGTCCGATGCTCAAAGCTGAAACCAAAGAGTATCAAAGACCTGGAGGTGAAAAAGACAAAAGTAGGGACCTGGTACCCGAGAATAATGCAAGAAAAGTTACAGCTGACTATGTCGTGAAAACGGTCTTTGCTATCTAGGGGACTCTTCAAGTGAGTCAAGAGAATTAGAATGTCCGGATGATGCATCCATATTGGTTGTTCAAGATGATGCGAACGTGTTTGATGGCCTGTTCGCACTCATGGCAAAATCAGATGACGAGGAAGATGAAGAAAAGGTAACTCTTCTCGACCTTAAACAAAACTTGAATACTTATTCTGTTAGAAGGTTGAGAAATCTAGCTGATGTTCTGATTGATTCGGTTATAGAGTTGACTGTTGAAAAGGACTTTATGAACAACAACCTAGATAGGTTTAGTGAAGAAAAAACAATTATGACTGTCCACATGTCGATTATTAAGGAACAAGTGACAGTTCTAGAAACTGAAAATCTAGAACTCAAGGAACAATTGAGCATAATGAATGAGAAATCTGGAAAAAAAAGGGAGGCCACTAGATTGCAAATAGAGCTAGAAGCCAGTCTGAACACTGATGAAACAAGACTTGCTCTAGCCTTGGAAAAAAATGATAAGATGGAGAAGGACCTGGTCAATCTTAGAGAAGAACTGAAAACTTCTCTAAAATGGACTAGCTTCTCCAAGCTACTTTCTAACATCACCAGTCAAAGTAAATACAACATGAAGTGGTTAGTCCTCCCTGCAATCCCTACCGAAAATATGGGTTTGTGTCAGATAATCTATTATGTCTTCACTGTGGTCGTAATGGTCACTTGAAAAGGGACTACTCTGCCTGGAAAGCCTCACAAGAAAAAATTTCAGTCTACTCCAGACAGAATATAGCACAAAAAAGGGGACCTGCTCCCACTCCTAAGTCCTCAACCAGGAAAATGACTAACTTGCCTTATTGGGCAAGAAGCATTCTTGTTACGCCCTTATTAACTTACTGGGAACTCAGATTAAAATGGGTTCCTAAGTATAACAAATAATCTTTGTTGCAGGGGAGTGAATGAAGTAGCAGTCAGTGCTGGTTTATGGACAGTGGATGCTCGAAGCACATGACTGGGAAGACTGAAAACTTCCTTTCACTCAAGGCACTTCAAGGCGGATGTGTCTCTTTTGGTGATGGAAAGAAGGGGTATATTCTTGGAGTTGGCAGAATTGGGAAATCACTTGAACACCCTATTGAAAATGTTTACTATGTAAGTGGGTTAAAATACAGTCTTCTTAGTGTGTCTCAGATATGTGACAAGGGAAACGAGGTCAAGTTTCTTTCAGATAAATGCATTGTTACCAGCTTGTCAACTAAGGAGGTGATCCTGACAGCCAGAAGACAGAAAAACATGTATCTGACAGACCTGAATGTTGCTCATGGAGACGATCTGACATGCCTCAGCGCTCAAAGTAAAAATGCCAACTTGTGGCAAAGGAGGCTAGGTCATGTGAGCTCTTCTTTATTGAATAAGCTTGTCTCTAGGGACCTGGTTCGTGGCTTACCAAAAATGACGTTTAGTGAAAACAAAGTCTGTGATGCATGTGTGAAAGGGAAACAGACCAGATCCTCGTTCAATCCAAAGAAGCAAGTAAGCTCGTCAAGAGCTCTTGAGTTGATTCACATGGATCTGTGTGGGCCTGTGAAAATTCAGAGTAGAGGTGGAAAGATGTACATCCTGGTGATTGTGGATGACTACTCAAGATTCACTTGGACTATGTTCCTCAAGTCCAAGTGTGAGACCAGTGAAGTGTTGATGATATTCTTCAGATCATAGAACATAGCTTGAGAATGCAAAGCTTGACTCTGCACAATGGTACTCATTATAACTTCTCAGCACCTGGAACACCTCAACATAATGGGGTTGTTGAAAGGAAGAACATAACTCTGGTCGATATTGTCAGAACCATGCTCATAGAATCTGATCTTCCTCAGAACTTTTGGGCTGAAGAGTTAACATTGCATACTATGTGACTAACATGTGTTTGATTAGGTCTCTACTCAATAAAACACCATATGAGTTGCTCAACAACAAAAAGCCAAAATTGAATTATTTATGAGCTTTTGGTAGCAAGTGTTTTGTGCTAAACAATGGCAAGGATGATCTGGGAATGTTTGATCCTAGAAGTGATGAAAGTGTGTTTGTAGGGTATTTATCCTCCAACAAAGCGTACAGAGTCTTCAACAAAAGAACATTATGCATTGAAGAAAGTGTTCATGTGGTTTTTGATGAAAGTGGTGATTTGAAGAATCTTGAACTGAAGGGTGATGATGGTCTTGTGGAGCTGTTTAAAATTCAGAGAGATGAAATTAATGGTTCACCAGCTAAAGGAAGTCAAAACATTGTTGGTACTGGTATTGGTCAATCGGAAAAGGTTAACAAAGCTAACAAGTCCTATGAAGGACCTGGTCTATCCAACAATGCAGATCAGGAAGAGTCACCTCAATCTGAGAATGACGATTTTGAAAATGAAGAGGAACATACATATCAACCTCAACCCCTGAGCTTTAAATCAGGATGGAAGCATCAATCATCTCATCCTCTGGATAATCTCATCTCACCATAGAATTCTGGAATACAAACCAGATCCAAGACTAGAAATCTGGTTGCATTCTCAGCATTCATATAAACTATTGAGCCCAAAAATGTGAAGGAGGCCTTGAAAGATGCTGACTGGGTCAAGGAACTTCATCAGTTTGAGCGAAGCAAAGTATGGCACCTGGTTCCTAGACCTGCAAACAGAACCATTATAGGGACCAGGTGGGTGTTCAGAAACAAGCTTGATAAAAATGGAGTTATCACAAGGAACAAATCAAGACTGGTTGTTCAGAGATATAATCAAGAGGAGGGCATCGACTATGATGAAACATTTGCGCCTGTCGCTAGAATGGAGGCTATCAGAATCCTTATTGCCTTTGCAGCCTTCATGGGAATCAAGCTCTTCAGAATAGATGTCAAATGTGCCTTCTTGAATGGAGACCTAAAGGAAGAAGTGTATGTGAAACAGCCACCAGACTTCGAAGATGTTGACTGCCCAAATCATGTGTTTAAACTTAACAAGGCCCTATATGGATTGAAACAAGCTCCTAGAGCTTGATATGAGTGGTTGTCCAAGTTTCTTCTCAAGAATGGATTCAAGACGGACAAGATAGACAACACTTTGTTTCTGAAGAAAAAAGAAAAAGAAGTGCTCATCATCCAAGTGTATGTGGATGATATCATCTTTGGAGCTACCTCTGGATCTCTGTGTGAAAAATTTGTTACCTTGATGGGGAATGAGTTCGAGATGAGCATGATGGGAGAGTTGAATTTCTTCTTAGGACTGCAGATCAAGCAAACCTCAAGTGACACCTTAATCTGTCAAGAGAAGTACATAAAATAGTTTCTTCAAGTTTCATATGGTTGACTCTAAGCCTATTGATACCCCCATGGGTACAAACTCAAAGATGGGAGTAGACGAGTCTGATGCTTTGGTGAATCAAACCATGTACAAAGGTATTATTGGATCACTACTGTACTTAACAGCAACTAGACCTGACATTGTCTTCATTGTAGGCATGTGTGCAAGGTTTCAGGCATGTCCTAGAGAGTCACATCTGAAAGCAGCCAAGCGAATTCTGAGGTATCTAAAGAAGACAGGGACCTGGTCCTCTTCTATCCAGTAGGGGACTCATTTGATCTGGTAGGGTATGCAGATGCTGATTTTTCAGTGTATCAAGTGGACAGGAAGAACACTTCCGGAATGGCACATTTCCTGGGGTCCTCACTCATCTCTTGGGGAACCAAGAAACAAAATTCAGCGGCTCTCTTCACGGCTGAAGCTGAATATGTAGTTGTTGCATCATGTTGTGCTCAATTACTATGGATCAAGCAGCAACTTGAGGATTTTGGAGTACTCATTCATACCATTCCTCTCATGTGTGACAATACCAGTGCAGTCAACATGGGAAAGAATCCAGTCCAGCACAAGAGAATAAAGCACATTGATGTCAGGCATCACTTCTTGAGAGACAATGTTGAGAAAAGGAAACATCAACATGCAGTACTACAGAACTGAAGATCCAATTGCAGACATTTTTACAAAATCCCTCAGTAAGGATCAATTTGAGAGTAACAAGTTGAAGTTGGGGATGATGAACATGTACTGAGCTAACCCTATCCAAAGGCATCCCATCTTCATGTGGCTATAATCAGAAGGGCATGTATCCTCATTACTTGTAATGCTTTGTTCAAGTGAGATCAACTATGTACCTGTTGTAGGTATACACTCATGGAAAATCACAGGAGCAAAATCAAAATTCACCTGCAACCTGTCTAAAGGTTAGCACTCTTTACATTTCACTTAAACTGTTAAATGAAAACCGTTGAGATCTCCACGTGTCATCATCTTTTTTACGGTTGTCCCATCGCTTCAAGTTCAAACGACGCGTCTACTCAGGGACCTGACACATCGTTTCATTTTCTTTTTATATCTCTTCCTTCCATTTTATCTCCTGACCTTTCAAACTCATCTCTCTCAAAGTCCTTTGAAAAAAACCCTAATCTTTTCCTCTCCCCAATACTATTTCTTTGCCTCTCTAACATGTCTCAGTCACCATCTTATTTGAAGAAAACACTGGACTCCCCAAAAGAGATAGATCAAATTATATTCGATTCATCATACTCGACTCCCCGTCCTACAAACGTGTCGACAATCTCTCTAGTCAACACTACTGAAGCCAGTCCTCTTACTCACTAGTCACCCATAGACCTCAACAACCTTGCATTCTCATATCAACCTAGTCCCTTTTCAACCATGTTATTTGACCATTTGTTCGAGGGAGACCTTCCACTAAGTAAGTCTTCAAGGTCAAACATTCTAGCAGCCAGTGAAAGCATCGTTATCGAGAGTCTAGCGCAGATGAGGGAAAAAGTGTTACATGAAGCAGGAGGTAGTTTTGAACATGAAGAAGGGGGTAGTTTTGTAGAGGGAATGCTTGGAGATACGGAACCAGTCTTCGATCAAACACTTGAGGTTCGTATCCATCCTTCTACTGATTCAAGTGACATTGACGAGGACGACATCCCTCTTAGGTGGGCATTGCAAAGGAGAATGGTCCCTATCACCACAAAGGGAAAAGAAAAGGTCATAGAAGAAACACAAAAAATGAGGCCCTTAACTAGAGCAATTTCCCAAAAACTCATGGGTGATGCTATAAAGTCTAGTGAAACAACTACGGCAGAAAATCGAAGGAGAAGAAGGTCTGGTGATGTGGTATTCGAATTGCCTACTGATGATGTGGTGGATGTCTCCATCGAAGTTTCTGAAGAAGAGTCTATAGATGAAGACTCTCCATTGGCGGCTGTTAAAAGGGAAACAAGTGAAGAAAAAAAGCAAAGGGAAATCTAGAACATCTACGGTCAAGAAGGTCGACCCTACAAAAGGAAAAGGAAATGATTCATAAAAGAAGAAGGAACCATCAAAGAGGAAGAGATAAACTTCTCCTTTTCTCAAGCAAGACTCTGCACAGGGACTAGGTACCAAAAGATTTAAGGATGACAAGGAAGTGAGCAAACAAACAATTGTTGATAATCTGCGCCTGCAGAAGGTTCTAGGAGGAAGGGTGTTTGATATTGATATCCTTACCAAGTCAGGTATC
This sequence comes from Solanum lignicaule, assembly GCA_029582545.1. NCBI lineage: Eukaryota > Viridiplantae > Streptophyta > Magnoliopsida > Solanales > Solanaceae > Solanum > Solanum lignicaule. The sequence goes on from JAJOOF010030980.1 coordinate 10,912, forward strand.
AACTCTCTGTCTGACCTTGTGGAGATTTAGTCGTGGACTCACTTGTTCAGGACCAAATCCCATGTTCTACATGAAGAGCAAGTTCGAGAGTTCTACTATAATGTAGAATTTGCAGAGGATGGTAGCCTCAATACCAGGGTAGGGAACAAAAGTCTGCATCTGGATGAATAAATGCTGGGAAAAATACTAGAGGTACCTAGGGAGGGGATTAGATTTATGGTGGGGAAGTCATGCACCAAGAAGTTTGTGAAGGAATGCTCCAAACTTCCTGACATGCGTCGGGCGGGTGTTCAAAAGAAGCTTATGAAGGAAGAGTGCCAACTGCTGTTCGAGTTTTTCAATAAAGTACTTCTTCCTCGCACTGAGAAATGCATAGTGGCATCTGCGATGACTGGTTTGTGATGGAATCACTGTGCAAATTTGAACCCTTCAATCTCCCAGCCCTAATGTTGGAACATATGTATAAAATCGTAATTGAACACAAGAGTAAACATGGCATGGGTTACGGGTACTTTCTCACCAAAGTGTTTAAGCATCTGAACATTCCAGTGGGACTAGGTACTGTTGGAACTGCCAAACAGTCTTTCTCTCTGAATACTTTGGTCGAATGTGAGTGTATCAAAGGGAGAGCAGGACCACTGAGCAAGATATCTCAATTGGTAATGGAACAAAACCAACTGAAGCACGAATTGGAGGAGATGATTGTGTGAGTGAGCAACAAGGATGCAGAGATTGCCTTATTGAAGGCTCAAATTCTCAAAGCACAGACTGAGAGACCTAGTACTAAGGCAGTTAAAGAGTTGAGGTTACAGAATGCTGCCTTTATGACTCAGAATGCTGCTCTCCAAGAGAAATTGATCAAAGATAATGATGCAACAAACACTCATCTTACTCTTGTTATCATGTCTCTCTCCCATCAGCCTCTTTCTACACAGTCCTTCATTTTCCCTTCCCGTGTCTTTCTTTTGTGTGGATAGTGTCTGGGGTTCTCAATTTCAATTTAATTATTAATGTATTGAATGCTACCTTTTGTGCAATGAAGTTGGTTCCTGTTTTGTTGTGATTAATCCTTGTTTTAATCTTGTTCTTTTTACCATGTTTGTGTTGCTCATGGCTATGATCTTGCTTTGCAAACTTACTTGTGATGCTGGTTTACTACGTTTCTTTTTTATGATGTCAAAAGGGGGAAAATGTTCGTTGCTTAGGGTGGGAAAGGTAGTTTGACAGGGGGAATGAAAAATGAAGGTATTTGTGTGGAGTTTGTAATCATCAAAAAGGGGGGGGGGGAATGTTATTTGCAGTTTTGATGATTTGACAAACCATGGGACCTTGTAAAGGGACCTGATCCTTGTGTCAATATACACACAAATGCCAAGCTGCAAAAAGTACAATTGGTTGGTGCACAGTCTCCAACTGTGGCAGAAACCTCGGCCAATGGCATGGCCTCGAAGGTTGTATCTATTCTTCATTAAGGTTATGTCCAATAGACACAACCTCAGTTTTTGTAACTTGAAAATCCTCAAGAACATTTGCAAAGACCCACTTTCAAGAAGTATCATCCTCAAGAGCAACATGGACCTGATAGAGCTGCAAGTTGTTTACTTGTCTTAGGATTATATCTTCCGTACTTACATTGTAAATTTGTTCCTAATCTATAAAGGATTCAGATCTCTTGTTCGATTTGTAAACGTCTAAATCGGTTAGAGTTAACTGATTTAGTGGGCCGTGTTGTATCTGCTTAGTCAAAATTCTAATCATCTAGGAGATAGTTGATTTAGTAGGTAGTGTGGTATCTGCTTAGTTGAATTCTAAGTTATCTAGGGTTGATAGCTTAGTGGGCAGTGTGGTATCTGCTTAGGCTCAGTAAGTAATAGAGTTATTACTTAGCTTTGAGATTAATATCTTAATCTCATTTGGTGTTGTAATTGTGATTCACTTTTGCTTGAAGAGATTAGTGAAAACAGTTGAAAATCATGTGTGACAGGTTGTGGTTTTACTCCCTTGAGCAAGGAGGTTTCCACGTAAACTGCTTGTGTTGTCTTCTGGTTGTTGTTTGCGCTTTATTACTGTTCTTGTTGAGTCAAGGGACCCGGTCCATTGACTGATAGTGAACGCACGTATTCTATCAATAAGTGCCCTCACTTATGACTTCACAATTGAAATTTCAAATTTATAAGTGTAACTATGTTTGAAACTTTTATTTTTATTTTCAGATTTTATAATTTTAAAATTTAAAATTATAAGTGGGGCATTACAATCACTCCTACAATTATCCACTAACTAACGTGATGCAAATATATTTTTTAATTTTAAAATTAATAAATATCCTTACTTCACAATTTAAAGTTCAAAATTACAAGGATATTTATGTTTAAATTTTTCATTTTTATATTTCAGATTTTATATTAATTTTAAATTTTAAAATTATAAGCAGGGCACTACAATCAGAGTTTAGAGCCAAAGGGGAAGAAAATTTGTCAAAAATTTCTAAAGGCAACAAAATTAATTTTAGATTATGTTTTTACTTTTTCATAACTTTTGATATTAAAGTAGAATATAACAAGTTATCAATATTTTGAATCAAATTCTATGATTCTAACTCTTATTTATATTTAAAGTTTATAAATTTATTACTTATAAATTTATATAATATTTGTCTTAATAAATGATGTTTTTTCAAACTTGAATTGATAAAATTTTACCTAAAAAATTGAAATGAAATAAAATTTGAAAAAAAAGAACAATAAAAGAACATGTAAATTAAAAAGAGAGGCGCAGGGCATGACCCCGCGCCTTCTCATATTAATTTAATCAATAACGAGCAATTATTTTTAATTTAAAGGGAAGGCGCGAATTCCGTTCGCCTTACACTTACAAGAGGAAAGGCGGTTGCATCTTATAAGGTGCATGGAAAAGCGCGCCTGGCTGAATTCAACCTGATTTGGACAGCGTTATTTTAAGTGTTAAAATGTTGCCCTTTTGGTTCTAAAATGGAAAAAACTTTTTGGTCAGAATTTGGCTAGAATGATATTTTATCTATGTTATTTTACTTTTTAAAATATTTTTATCCTTTTAACTTTAATACTTTTTAAGTAAAAAATGAAAAAAACATCAGTTTATTTTAAAATTAAAAAAATATTATAATTTTTTTAATTTTCTGATCAAATTTTCTCGCCATTTAGCATTTTCCTTCTAAAATTAATTTTATTGCCCTTTAGAAATTTTTGATAGTTTTTTTTGCCCTTTTGCTCCAAACTCCTACAATCACTCCTAAAAGTTCTCCACTAATTACGTAATGCATGTTTTTTTCTGTAAAGTTTAAAAGTAATAATTACGCTCAAATCGCAATTTAAAATTTGAAATTGTAAGGAAAGTTATGTTAGTAATTTTATTTTTATTTTTAGATTTTTATTTTAATTTTTCTAATCTATATATATTTAATAAATTGATTTTTTAATTAAGAAATTTAGAAAATATTTGTGATGTTGACACAGTTCAATTATTTTGAACTATTAAATTTATATTTCTTTAATCATGACATTTGTCATTATTTGTCTTAATATTTGAACTATCCAACCATCTCTATTTTACTCTCTATTCTCTATATTTGGAGAGTAAAATAGAGAATGGATTCTCCAAGCACTCTCTATTTCACTCTCTATTCTTCAATTATATAGAGGTGAATAGTAGTTCTCCAAATTTGGAGAA
>JAJOOF010030981.1:0-18678 GCA_029582545.1 Solanum lignicaule
CCATAGAATCTGATTCAAGACGTTGATAACTTGATATACCTAACTTTGATTGAAAATTTAAGTAAAAAAAAATTGCGATTCACTTTGTTCAACACTGTCCGACTAATGATTCAGATTTATGATAGAGTATTACTTTAACTTATCAAAGATTTGTAGAAAAAGAGTGAAAAAGGAGTTTTAAAATAAATAAATAATATGAATGTCAGAAATGTAATAAGACAAAACAACGTTTTCTTGATTTCTTCTATTTGAGTGGAGTTAAGGAGAATAAAATAATATATATACTTTTTATTATAAATAATTATTATTTTTATAAAACTAAAAACACATAATTTGTTCTTGCTAAAAATTTGAGGCCTCCCAAAATTGGGGGCCTAAGGCATGCGTCTTAATTTTTCTAAGCAAGAGCCGCCCCTGTGATAATCGATGCACTTTTGAATCTTGTCTTTATAAGAAAATAATTGCCTTTGAGTTTCAACGTTCATAACTGAAACTTCTTGAAAGTATCCTGGAATTCACTTGTAGAAATTAAAACTCTAAACAATTAAGTACTATTTTTAAAATTACGGGACTGAAAAGTGGCTATTTGGTGAATATTAGGAAGAAAGTTTAACAAACTTTTTGAAGTGGCCCATTGGGCCTCATAGAAGGTTATGCAGATACATGATTGTTCATTCTATATTTGGGCCAAGTGAAAAATGGGCTTTCCAAATTATTGATTTGAAGGTTAATATAGGCAATTGATTGAACACTACTTGAAAATTATATAGGCAATTGATTGAACACTACTTGAAAATTCGTTCTTCTCTATTTTCTTAAACTATGTGTCAAATCAGATTAGACCATTCTTTTTAAAATGGAGGGAGTACCTCATTTAGTGATTCAACGTTCTCGCTGAGATTTGTCCCATCATTGTACTAAAAGAGTGTTAGGCATTAATTTCACATTTATCACGACTCAAATTCATAACACGTACTGCTCGCGTTGAGTCAACTAACCTTACAAATTTGTCCTTTAGACTATGTCATCATCGAGTTCAAAAACATGTGTATCATGTGAACTCTTGTGCTATGCGGCTATGCCTCATATAAACTCTTCATTTTCCTATTTCGTTCAATGTAAGATTCGCCTAAGGTAATATATACACCTCTCCTTTACAAGTTTCACCAACTTTAAAATCTATCGATATAACCTGTCCTTCGTAGTAGACATCACATATGCATATAATTAAAAAATAGATTTTCAAACTAAGTTTTTAGCTAGTTTATCTAATTACCTATATTTGAACAAGGATTAATTTGACTTTCCCACCTACCCACGATCATATTTATTACTTTACTCATTTTAGACTCATATATAAGATTTTTATTTTTATTTTTGCTTCCAATTTAATCATCAATTAACGTGTAGTTTTATAGACCATACATGAAAGGAAATATTAGAAGTAATTGTCAAATTTTGATGTACTACAATTAGTGTTTTTTAATGGAACTCATGAGAATCTTTGAACTAATTATCTTAATTTATGATTAATTAATGATTGATTTGATCTAATATATTAGTATTAATCTTTACTAATCACATGTCATTATCTGTACATCACTAAAAACAAAGTGGCTTCTGTATACTAAATAGGGATAAAAAAACAATATAAATTGTCTTTTCTGCCAAAATTCACCACACGACTTCCTTTAGTGGTAAGTGGTGGCCTAATACGTAATATCGATGCATAGAATATTTTATATTAACGTAAAATTTTAAAAAAACATTTTAAGATGGTGTGATATAAGTGATCTATCGTGATGCAGACATTATTAGTTGAATTTACATTCAAATTCGTAACATATAAATTATATAAATTTGAAATTTACGGTTCTATCTTTGTAAAAGCTACGTAAATCTTTTTGGCATATATATTCCAAAATAATTTACTATTTTCACAGTTTTAATCCAAAAAAGTAAAATAAAGCTGCAGCAATATTTTGTCACAATATAAAATTTTAAAAAATCGAAATAATTTTTGCTTTTATGTTGATGTCATGAAACGTCAAGTAATACATATACATGCATCCAAAACCTTCAAAAGAGTTTTAAATTCACTAGATAAATAAAATAACTATATAAAATTGAGTAATGGGAATCAGCTGGTTCAAATTTTGAGGTCATTCTGTTCCCTTTTATTCTTTTTTATTTTATTTTCCCTCCTATTTTTAACTCGATGTTCAGTAATCATATCGATCATTTTTTAATAAAAGTGATTCCATACCAAAGAGTGACAAAAATCCGCTAGTTGAAATTTTGAGGAGGTTACCTAAATAAAGATAACTGAACTGGTGCATCATGTGATATCTCATAAGGGAAGTCAAACTTTCAATTCTCAAATAACGTTTCTCAGTCGAGTTTATCACACTAATGACTGAACTTGTTTAATGCAATTTATATGTCACGTGAGATTTGCGAGTTATTCCATATAAACAAGTTTGAATAGTAAAATCCCATTTCAAAATAAAACATTTTCTAGTTTAAACTCGAAATCTCTCGTTAAAAACTTAAAAAGATACTTTCCACTCCTCTTCTTGGTCATTCTATCTCAACACATCCCCCACTTATTTGCTTCCCAAGAAAAAAAAAAAGGTCCCAAAATTCTCCTATCACCTTTTTTCTATAATTTGCTACTCTTGTTTGATGAAAAAAACAGTCCAAAAGAAGCTAAAAAGATCTAAAACTAAAAGCCTATTCTATGCAAAGATCAAAAAATTCTTAAAGAACTATTCTTTATTGCTTGTTCTTGAAGATTTGTAGTACCTCCATACTGCTTAACAAACAAGCTGTGTTTATATAGACAAAGACTGTAACCTTTTTACAAGAAAAGTTTATTGAAAGGATGTATGGAGATTCCCAACTCTTAATTTTCTTCTGATTCTTGTTTTTATACAACAAAAAATAAAACCCCAAACTTAAAAAGGGGTCTTTTTTTTTTTTTTTTGGGTTTTAATGGATTCATCAGAGTTTGAGAAAAACCAGAACAATTCTGGGTTATTAAGGTTTCGTTCAGCCCCAAGTTCATTTCTTGAAAATTTCATTGATGGAGTTGGGAATAATGGAAATATGACTACTGAGAATAAAGGGTTGTCATCAAAATTCAATCTTGATGGTTTAAATAACCGATTGGTTTCTCAGAATTCTCTTGATAGTAAAGTTTTTGCAAATTTGAGTAGTAATTCACAGTTGCCACCTCAATATCCAAGGCACAATTCTACTGCTCATATGGTGGGGTCAATGGAAGGGGGTGGTGGGTACAGGGTGATGGGGTCATTATTGGGAAGTAGTAATAATCATCATCAGGGGCAAAACAAATTGGCATCAAATCTTATGAGGCAAAACAGTTCTCCAGCTGGTTTATTCTCTCGACTCAATTCTCTAAATGGTACTGTTTGATATTCTTGTTGTTCTTATTTAGGGAAGTACTATAGTTTTGTGGCAATTTTTTTGTTTTTCAATAGTAGGTAGGATTGCATTGTCTTGATGGCTTGTAGTTCGATGGTAGTATTATTTGGTTGTAGTACTATTCTGCTACTATATGTTGTTTTGTTTACTACGTTATTGTCTTTTGTACTTCCATTACGCCTTTTTTAGTTTGTTTTTGTCTTGAGCCGAGGGTCTATTGGAAACAGCCTCTAGAGGTAAGATTTTTGCGTACAATCTTATCTTCGCTAGACCCTACTCTGTGGGAATACACCGGGTATGTTGTTGTTGTTGTAATAGTAGGTAAAGGGGTGTATTTATGAATCGTTCAATTACTTTTATATGTATTTTAAGTTCATTTTTACATAGAAATCGTGTGGAATTAGATTTTCTAGTAATTGTTAAATGATTTAGCTGATGCATTTATGTCAGAAGACTATATTCATGTTGATGTTCTGGCTTTGCCCTGATTTAGGTCCTGTTTCATATATCTGTACCAAATTGGAGTAGATGATGGTAGTCTTGTTTGTTTATATTTTGGCGGAATGGTTTGGGAGATCCTTATACTTGTTTCGGATTGTCATCCCGGTCCTTGTACTCAATGTGGTTTCATCAAGACCCCTATAATTGTTAAAACACATTTGTTTAAACTATTATGAAATGAGGTCCTTTTATTAGTTTCCTTAGAAACTCAAACTTTTAAGATTCAAGATTAGGTAAGTGTTCAAAGTAGTTAGTACAAGATTTAAGAATAAAACACGAATCACAAATTCGTATGTCCTCATTCCATTGGTATGTTTCGAGGTATTTGTAATTGTGATCCCGTTTGCTAGAACCAAAGGGTCTTTAGGTAGAAATGTCTATTGATGATAGTCATTTTTATTGGTTTTTTCCGCTTCTCACCACCTTCGTTCTCTAGTCCTGATTGTGTTGGTTGAATGGCAATTTACAGGCTATGCCACGTTGAAAGGCGGTGCTGGAGGTTATAGAATGGCAAATGGTGCTAATGGAAATTCAACTCCATCTTCAAGCAGGTTGAAAGATCATTTTGGCTTCTCATCAGTGACACCTTCTTCATTAGGAATGTTGTCTCGAATCTCAGAGGTCGATAATGAAAGCAGCATAGCAACTGCTCTCGATGATGATGAGAAGCGTGGAAATGGCAACTCAGAATTTCAACTCTACAATATGGGATTTCCTTTTAATTCTTGGAGTGATCCTTCACAGTTTCAGCAGACACTCACAGGCCACAAAAGGGAGTTGGATAGTGAGGGGAATAAGCTATTTGCTAATGCTCAGGTACGATGAGAATGAATGTACGGTATAGTTTGGTGTCAATTTTTGATAGGTTATCTGGATTTTGAATCGAAAATCTTCGTGTATAACCAGATTGAAGAACTTGGAAATCGGCCTCCAATTTTGTCACACCACCTAAGTTTACCAAAGACACCAGCTGATATAGCAGCTATGGAGAAGTTATTGCATTTTCAAGATACTATTCCTTGTAAGATCCGTGCCAAACGTGGCTGTGCTACTCATCCTAGGAGCATTGCAGAAAGGGTATGACATACACAACATATTTATACATATGCACCTATATGTGTAGTCAATCTTCTAATTCTTGTGTTCATTGTTGTCATGACAATCTCTGAAATTTCCCGACAAGGCAGCGTAAGTTTAAAGTTCAATTATGAATCAAGAAGTAATTTAGTAAAATTCGCGAGATAAACTTATATGGTGGTATTTCAGGTGAGAAGAACACGTATCAGTGAACGAATGAGAAAGCTACAAGAGTTTGTTCCCAACATGGACAAGGTAGATTTCTTTCAATTTCCGCACTCTTTTTTCCCCCTTTTCCTTTTAGTGAAGTCTTACTAAGTGTATAATTCATGTTGACAGCAAACAAACACCGCGGACATGCTAGACTTGGCTGTAGAGTACATTAAAGGCCTCCAAAAACAATACAAGGTATAATTTTGAAGCATAAAGCGATAATCTGCTTTACTCAATTTTACCTTTGAAGCTTCTCACACATTTATGTTATGGTTATAGGTACTCACTGATTGTCGCGCTAACTGCAAATGCTCAGCAATGCAGAAACCAGATTGAAACCAAAGAGTACAATGGAGAAGAGTATACTTGAATGAAGTTCATTTTCATAAGTGTAGAGGCTAGAAACTTTAAGAAAAAGTTATGAGGAATAACTACCAAGAAGAAGAAAAAAACAGATCTTTGGCTGTTCTTTTGGTAGATTCTTTAGACTAACAATGTTTCAAAGTTCAAACAAAACATAATTAGTTGGAAAAGTGTACATTAGTTGAATAAGATTATGCATTCACTTTTCTCTTAAGTTATATATACTTGTAGCGTAAAGAATTTTTACACTATCAATGTAATTTAGCCGATTATATCAGGTAATTTTGTAAGGAGTTCATTTGTATCTTCTTTGTTGGAAAATTATACTGTCAAAATTATTAGTAGGTGTGGGATCTTCTTTGCTTTTTCATGTGCTTACCACGTTAAAGTCAATGCTTCTTTTTGTCCACTTGATCTCATATATGAGCTGTTAGATCCGTTCTTTCCATTTATAGACCAACCAATAATGGTGATGGCTGAGTTTGTTATTGGTGGAAGTCAAACATATCTAAATATTAAAGCCTATATGACTCAAACCTTTAACTACCTATATGACCTTTTGTGTCTCTTTCTTCTCTTAGGGTAATCTAATCTGATTCTTTTTCTATTTTTAGAATATTTTATTTGATAATCATGATATTCCGATCCGTTTACACGCACATCGATTAATTTCACAGAATAGTTATCTCTTAACAAGTATATTAGGTAACTGTATCCATGACGCCATCAAAACTTGGACAGAAAGGAAGAAATCACTAATGTATTTTTATGAGATTTAGCTAACGTTTGATCATAGATTTTGGATCAAATTTTGATATTCTATCTTCAAATATCTGTTTGACCATGAAATTCGATTTTCAAATATTTTCAAAAATTGTTGCCCAACGAATATTAAAAACCTAAGACTTCATAAGACTCAATCCACTTTATTGACCACTAGCACGCCATCTCAGATACATTGATCCTGTTCAATTATTTGAATGAACACACAATTTTAAGAGGCATATCTGCTTACTGCTATGCCTTTTTTGTTGTCCAATTAGAAAAAAGGGGCTGTGATATTATTCATTGCATTGAATTGGTTAGTTGGTTTTGCCTTGGGAATGCTCATACCATATCAGTATTTGGGGTGGAAATGTGACAACAAAAGTGCAAAGTATACATCACACCTTTGGGCCCATGACAGCCCCACACCACTGACTTACACGTAGGTTGCTCGGATTTTTCAAAAATAATATCATATTTATATCAAATTCATAAAAATATAATATTTTTGAAAAGTCTGAATAACATAGATTCTAACCAAGGATAAACAATCAAATGTTCGGCACCAATAGATTCCGAATCTCATGACAATTCAACAATTTATATAAATGTACAAAATAATTTCTTTATGTCCTATTTGTACTGTATAATTTTCGTCGTAGAGATTTGTATGAATTGACATCTCTTGGACAAGAGTGACAATGTTACTAAGGGGGTAGGGAAGGACAAGGATGACATTTTATGGTCCCCCCAAACAACACACAAAACTAACACACTACTTTTTATTTCCCTTTATTTCTTGTGAAGATCACAAGATTGTATTTAAGAATTTATCTAGAAAAAATCTAAAATAATCAAGAAAGTATTAAATGGGCGTGAGATGGAAACAACTTTCAATAACGTTCATGTATCAACTCATCTTGGACGGGATGAAATGAACTTAAATAAAGCGATATAAATAATGAGAATTTCAAATAATTGATCCTAGCTTGTTTGGAACTGGGATGGTGTATATAATACTTTTATTAGGTTAAAACAGATTATGGATACAAAAATCATTTTTAAAATATTACACCTTTGGTTTAACCTTGGCTTCTTTTTTTTCTACATCAAACCTGCAAAAACAGAATGAAGAAAAATAAATAGGGTACTATTTCCACAATATGATAAGTTAGCTGTAAATATAGAAAAGTAGACACTCAGTATCTATTTTGCTCGGACTCTTCAGAATGTCGGATTCTTCAAAAAAGTGCATTTTTGGAGGTTTTGACATGGGAGCAACAATATTTTGAAGAGTCCGAGCAACATAACTCAAAATGCTGAATCTAGCAGTTTAGAAAACAAAAATGTTGTCTAAATATGATTGAATTTTGAGAAAATGTGAGGCCAATAATTTTTGTTCTGTTAATAATATGATTAATTTTACTAAAGTAGAATACATATAGTCATCTATGACTACTCACCTATGATCTCTTAAGGTATTTTTGTTGATAAAAGAATAGCCAACATGATGAAAACGAAAATAATCTACAAAAGAAATTGAGTATATATCAAAAGATTGAATCTAGAAAAACTTTAGTATACGTAAACAACAACGACAACAACATACTCAGTGTATCCCGGGGATGGTGTGTTAGCAGTCTTACTCCTACCTTATGAAGCTAAAGAGAATGTCTCTGATAGACATTCTGCACATGTAAAGTATATGTAAATCACGAACTAAATACGAGCAAAAAAAAAAAACTCACCAAAACTGGAATATTATAATTAGGCTGATGGCTGATGGCTGAATGTGTAAGATTTCCTGGTGGCAAATAAAGTCATTAACTGATAGTGTAAAAACTTTCCATAAAAGAATTACAAGGAAACGTAACAAACCTTTGTTTGATCAAGGTTCCAGAGTTTCTGCAAGTTTTCGAAATTTCTTCATGCCTCTTCAAAGTACTCGTTGCATTTGGATCATCACAATCAACCTGAAAAGCATCGATTGATAAGTTGTTTTATCGAGCACGATGAGATTTAAGAATCAAAATTTGACATAAAGATCAGAACCATAGTAGAATGTCAGCTAATATTTGAACTTCAAAGGACTAATTTAGAATTTACAGCCTAGCGAATCATGGGGCAACTTAGAGGGACGACGTTAACAACAACTATGTCTCAGTCCCAAACAAGTTGGTGTCAGCTATATGAATTTTTACTGCTTCATTTAAGCTCAACTCTCGACTGATAATTGGATGAAAAACACTAATGATGCAGATGTGAACGAAAAAAAGGAAAATCGAGCAGGTCTAAACTTTAGCCAAAAACCTCTAGCATGAGTAAGTCACAAATGCTGACAATGGCGGAGTTAGGATTTTCACTAAGACGTAAATACACGAAGAAGCAAATGAGATTCAGAACACGGATGTCTCCGCTACTTAATGCAGAGTTAAGGTTGTTCTGAGAATAGTACATGTTATGCCTTAGATTCCATTATACAACAAAAGTCAAAGAAAGCTCCGTAGACATCAGCCATCGTCCTCATTTGATCAATAATCTTAGCACAAAGGCCTAGAAAGAAGAAACCAAAGAACAAGACATAGCAAGAATTTGTTGTTATCCACAAAAAATGATCGGACACCTTAACGTTATATTACCTTGTCTAGTTGAAATAATAGACATGCATATTGATAAGTCGTGTATCTATACCTCGCCTCATTTCAACAACACCTTTGAAAATTTCAACGTTGTTGTAGTACATCATCAAATTCCCCATGTTTATGACCTGGAAGTATAAGAAAGTCATAAAACCATTAGGACATATGGTAAAAACAACGTTTTGAATTGTTCAAGGGAAATTTATACCAGCGGAATTGCACAGAACTGAAAGATAGAAGGATCTCGTAAATTAGACATGTAAACCAGACAATCTTCTACATGTAATAAAGCATTAGTGACCATTTCATTCAGACACTGTACTGCCTTGACCGAGTTTTCCTCGTACTTAAAGTCCTGATGCACATAAAGAAGACGGAAATTACAGAGTAACGAACCAACGTATGAACTTCAAACAAGAAATAGCACATGTTATGATGAAAACAAACCTCGAGTTTGTTAACATATTTACTCCAAATTTGACGAGGCCAAAACATACGACATTTAGGTACTTCATTTATATCCTCTAGATAATCTCTAATGATGCTTATTTTCTGAAATATATAGCCAAATATGCTTGTATCAGTAGCCAGCATACAGAGCTTTTTAAGGCTCCGTGATAAATATGTTAGGGGCCAATACCTGAAGGAATAAACCCATGGAAATCGAGATGGATTCTGGTGCTAAATCTTCTCTTCCAGAAGCATAAAAAAGTTTTGACAATCCCAATCCACAAAGTCCAGCTGCATAGTGACAATATTCATTATAATCATCGATTGTTCCTACCTGCACGAGATCAGATCACTTGTATGTGAAATGTACGAGAATTAAGGGACCAGTGATCGTAAAAGCACACATTTGACATGCTTTGGTATGATGACTAGCCATCGAAATTACCAATCAAAAGCTAGCGTAACAAGACTAAATTCAAGATAGCCAAAGATCAAGCAACTCATTGGTTGATTCTGTTAACTTCTGTTCTTTTTTCAACACGTACATAGAAGATTACTCAAAAATGACAAAACACATAATTCATAACAGGCTAATAGTTCTTATAGCATCGAAATTTTAACTCAAAATATGTGGACGGTATTAATAGCAGAAATACTAGTAATTACTTAATCGACTGAGTTTCTTTGAGGATTTGAATCACGGAGAGGAAGAAGGGAAAGGAGAATAGCAATAGAAAGACACGAAGAACTGAACCCATGCATTCTAATAAACATGTGCAATGAAGTTAATCATGAGAAATTAGACATAATTTGTTAACATTCTGCGAATCACCTCTTTGCATAGAAATTTCGCCATTCCTTCACCCATCCTCTTGGTAATATCCTTAATCACCTCCTGATAACTGCAAAATACGCGGAACATTTCATTTACAAATACTCATATATATGCAATTAAGTTCCATTTCAAACTATAATATAAGTTTCCAAGTAAATTACTACTATAAATGGACTGAGAAGATCTAGTTAACTCGTCCAAATAGCCCAAATACTTTACAATCAATTTTCGATATGCAACAATATGTTAATACCTGAAAGTTAACAACATTTTTTTTGTGTGTGGTAAGAACTCTCTTTGTATCAAGCTATAGGAAAGCAATGGAAACATGATGGAATTGATCCATAAGAACTTTGAAGGCCATTGTACCACCTGATAATAAAAATTATAGTATAAGGCAACTAGACCAGAATTAAAATGAAAAAGAAATTTTTACACCATCAAATAATTTTTACGTGTTATAGCAGATAACCTGTTTTATTTTTAAGATTGCCAACCCGATATTTTAAGGAGGCTTATCTCCTTAGGTGACCTAATAGTGTAAAAAATTAGGGGATCCTGAAACCACCAACCACCCCAACCTAAATCCTGATAAACTCGCCGTCTTCCTGGCAAAATGCCTACCGTTAAAAACCACTGACATGTCAAGATCCAAATTCAATTGGTTCCTTGTCTTGGTTAGACACCACTCTGTTCACGTTAAAACAAAAAAAGTGTTGGAATTTTCTTATCATTTTTAACTAGTCCTAATAGGCTTGATGCTAAGCGAGAATCTTTTGAAAGAAGGTTGACTAGAGATTTGTTGTTAAATACACTAGCGATGTATATAACTTAAACTCGAACCAAATATGCTTGATTGTCAAAGTTGAATAAATTAACAAGCCGATCGAAGTTAAGAACAAAACTAAGATTCATTTGACTTGTTTGAAAAGAAATTAAAGAAAACTTACATGAAAAATGCCATTCAGGATCATGTAAATGGTAATAAAAGTCTTTTAAGATGGGTACTCTAACTTCAGTTGTTAAGCTGGTATCATCCTCTGTCCATTTGAAGAAAAAAATAGAAGAAGAAATTAGCAAACACAACATTTCAATGCACGGAAATCTTAGTAGCTCAGGTGATTGACTATCTGAATTTTCACCTTATTGGTGAAGGTTCGATAACTCACCTTGTAATCCCCTCCCCTTCTCCGACCCCCATTTTTTTTTAAACATTCCAATGCTAATTACAGAAATCAAAAGCTAATTAATGAAAGTGCCAAATAAAATTCCATAGTTTAGCAAACATACCGACAGTATCAAGTGCTCTAAGAACCAAATAGTAAACACAAACCTGCAAAGTTTGATGGAATTTCATAAGTCACAACTTTTCATTACAATTTATTTGTTTAGTTTTGAATTGACACAGAGTTAAAGAAAATAATAAGAATTTTGAATCTTATGATCTCAAATTAAAGACACTTGATCTTGCAGTATTAGACATGTCAGGTAGAAAGTTAAAAATTAAAGAGTTAGACAAAAAAAGTAAGAGGAGTTCTATTTGAAACGAACGAAAAAAGGAAAGTAAAACAAACAAATTGAAATACAAAGTAATATAACTTACCACGTCACGAAGGTTGCTAGGAAGTTGCTGAATGACAAGAGCAAAGCTACGAGACACCTTACGGAGAGTAGCGTAGCAGAAGGCCCAGTGTGGCTGCAACTGCCACACTGACGTCTTCTTCTCAACGCGTTTAGCCGATAACATGAGCTTCATCAATGGATATAATTCATCTGGATGCTTCATAATCTCCCCCGGCCATTAATTCTTTCTATAGAATTTATTTACTAATTAGAAAATGGACGTTACTGTTTCAGAAGAACAAGAGTGTCATCTGATAGTATATATATAAAGGATGAGGAAAATATTTCAGAACAAATAACATATTCCGTGTAATTTTATAGGTGGGGTCCGAAGAGGAGAGGTGTATGCAACCTAACTCCTGTGTTGTGAAAGTAGAAAAATTGTTTCCGATAGACCTCGGCTCAAGTAAAATAATGAAAGAATAAGTATGTCAAGCAAACATAGTTGAAGAAACCATGCCGAAAAGAATAGTAGCATCGATAAAATAATATGATAACCGAAGTAAATTAGTCTCAATTGATAGTATATATATATAAAGGATGAGGAAAATGTTTCGGAACAACAACATATTTTGTGTAATTTTACTCAATGTGTTGCGAAGGTAGAAATATTATTTTTGATAGACGCTCGGCTCAAGTAAAACATATGAAAGAATATTCAAGTATGTTAAGCAAACAGTGTCGAAGACGAAACCATGCCAAGAAGAGTAGTAACAACGATAAAATAATATGATAACCAAAGCAAATTAACAAAATAACAAGTACTACTAAAGTAGAAGAATAAGATAGTCGAAAAGTTAATAGAAAATGACCCCATATTGCTATTCACCACTCATGTGTTATATTATTATTACATTATTATCATATTGTTGACATGGGTAGAGTTAGGTGGGGGTTCGTGTGTTCGAACAAACCCAATAGCTTTTCCGTAGATCCTATATTTGTACTAGAAAATTAGTATGTAATAACTTGTGAACTCCAAACAAAACTGATTGACAGCTCAATGATAAGGAAGGGAAAGAAAATTTAGAACCCCCAACCTCCAAATACTGACTCCGCCTCTGATTATTGAGCTGAATTTTAATATTTAGGGTCATTAATATAGCTGCCGGCATATTATAAAAAATGCAATCAATGTATATTAGTTAATTCATATGTGGGATTGTGTCCAGATTTGCAAGATACACCTAATGGGGTGGGTTCATTACAAGTACAACTAAAAATTTCTCATAATAAATAATTTTTCTCGCAGGGTATAGATTTATATTTTCGTATTATATATAATATTTTGTAAGTTATGTCTAAATATGAGTTTAGTTTCTAAATAACTTATATCTCACTTGACATAAGTTCGATTGTTAAATGACAAATTTAAAAATCAACTTATTTGAATGATAAAAATTAAAGATCGACCAGTTCATTGTAGGGCAAAACGTTCTATTTTATAATGTATATGATCTAATAATTCATTACGCTTGTGATAACACTCGACAACGATTGATCAACTTCAAGAATATTGTTGACTTCTTTAATCTACATTAATTAATTCAATATTATCATTTGGGCATTTTAATTCAACAATATTTTTTGGGATCTACTGTGCTAGAGAAATGTTTTCACTTTGGTAAAAATTGTTAGTTTCTTTATTTTAGAGGGAAAAAGACTCAAATATGCCATCGAACTTTGAGAAAAGGCTCATATTAAAAGTTTGGTTCACCTATGTCATTTTTATTTGAGAAAAGGTTCATTCATGCCTTTTTTTGTTAACTAAAATGACATAGATGGGCCAAACTTTGAACAAATGACATAAATGAGTTTTTTCTCAAAGTTCGATGACATATTGAAGCCTTTTTTCTTTTAAAAAATGATTTAATTAATAATGTGGCCGAATCTTAATTGACCATGTGTAAAAAATGATTTTACAAAATCAAAACAAATTTTAGTTAACAAATAATGGCATAGATGAGCCTTTTTCTCAAATGAAATGGCATAGTGAGCCAAACTTTTAACGGATGACATAGATGAATTTTTTCTCAAAATTCGATGGCATATTTGAGCCTTCTCCCTATTTTAAATGGAGCGGACATTTTCAGTACATATTGAAAAAAAAAAGGATTTTACTAAATTTATATACTTTTCAACATTTACTAAATATGTTAACAGTGTCCATGCCAATTTATTTGTATCATAAAATCCAAAACAAAAAAGAAAAAAATATAAGAAAACTTTTTTCTTCTATTTTTTTCCTTTTCCAGAAAACAGTTGAAGGGACCCACACTAACCGTTGGTATTTTTTTTTCTTCCAAATTTTCATCTTTCCTATGAATGTATGAAGCAAATTCTAAATTCCACAAATAATTTCAAATTTATGAGAAATTGATCTTTGTCATTTTCATAATTACTGGGATCTTGATTTATTTGTATCTTTTTCGATACAAATTTGGATCAACACAGCTCTAATTCTCAATCATATGCTAAAATCCGGAGATTTGGAAGATACATTCATACAAATTTTGGGTTGAAGGGGAAATTTTTCGGGTTATAATGTCTTCGAATTTGTATGCAGATCATTATAATCAAAAGATTGATTATGTTTTTAAGATTGTTTTAATTGGAGATTCTGCAGTTGGTAAATCTCAATTATTGGCTAGATTTGCAAGAAATGAATTTAGTTTAGATTCAAAGGCTACAATTGGGGTTGAGTTTCAAACAAAAACTTTGCTTGTTGATAACAAAACTGTTAAGGCACAAATTTGGGACACTGCGGGACAAGAAAGGTCAGTTAATTTTTTCAATTTTTCTATGTTTGGTTTTTTTCTTTTCTCGAATCTTGTCTTTCTTTTTCATTTTTCCCTGCAATCCATGCAAATTTTGGGAAAATTTGTGTAGGTGATATTAATTAGTTTGGAATTATGTGTTAGGCATGTTAGTACGTTTACTTTAGGTCCTATGTTTTATGGAAGTCGCTTGGTTATAAAAATATAGAGAATATTTAGTACTTTTTATTTTTTTGTAATATTGGTTTGAGATGAGCCTAAATGGAACGACTTGGTTTGTGAAGATTTAGATAGCCGACCTTAACTGGCTTGGGATTGAGGCGTTCTAGGAGTTAGTACGTTTACTATTTCTTGGAATCGTTTAGTTTTGTCAGAGGTATAAAAAAATATAGAGAAATCCTAGTGCTTTTTATATTTTATTTTGTGTTGTATTGGTCTGAGATGAGCCTAAATGGAACGACATGGTTATTAGTTAGAATTCATATTGCTGATCCCAACTTGTTTGAGATATTTGAGACGACGTTCTTGTTTTTTGTGATAAATCTTCTTAAAGAGTAGTTTAAATCGCGATTTAGACAAATGTATGTTTATTTTTGAGTTTTTGTTTCTATCATTGTACAAGGTAGATACCTATCTTACAATTCATCTCTTTTGAGTCGAGGGTCTGTTGGAAACAACCTCTCTACCCCACAAAGGTAGGGGTAAGGTCTGCATACATCTCACCCTCCCCAGATCCCATTTTTGTCAGTAAACATTTACCTTCTGTTAAGCTATGTTGCTTGGACTCTTGACAAAACTATTGTCGGGATCCTCCAAAATGCTCTACTTTTGAAGGATCCACTTTTGAAGGGTCAGAGCAACACATCCAATTTGATAATTGTAGTAACTCAATGAATCTTCTCTCATTTCTCTCTCAGGTATAGAGCAGTAACAAGTGCATATTATCGAGGTGCAGTTGGCGCGATGCTAGTCTATGACTTAACAAAACGCCAATCATTCGATCATATTGCAAGATGGCTGGAGGAACTAAGAGGTCACGCGGACAAGAACATAGTTATAATGCTCATCGCGAACAAATGTGATCTAGGAAGTCTTCGAGCTGTACCAGTTGAAGATGCTCAAGAATTTGCAGAAAGGGAAAATCTCTTCTTTATGGAAACATCAGCTCTTCAATCCACAAACGTCGAGGGTGCATTCATGACAGTTTTAACAGAAATTTATAAAATCATTAGCAAGAATACTCTCATTGCAGCTCCGGGAGCTGATTATGGGAAGTCACAATCTTTAAAGGGAACCAGGATCATTGTTCCTGGCCAGGATTCAGATTCTGGTGGGAATAGTGGTGGTTGCTGCATGTCGTCATGATTTTTTATCGAGTTCTGGAGGTCTTTTTATTTATCCGAAATCATAATATAACTGGGAATGATTTATGTTTTTATGTAGAATAGGGAATTGTTGTCGATGATGAAGTTGATTTAGATAGTTTGTTTAGCTATTTGTGTATACAGTTGATTAAGTTGTTCACTGGGCATCAGGGGCGGAGCTACAACCCTGTCTATGGGGTCTGTCATGTATTTGTGTTCAAAATTTCACTTAATACGTATAAACAATTTATCCAGAATCTACTATTCTTGCTTTTCTAGAATACAACACTGATAAACTCAAAATCCTAGCTTCGTTAAAGTTACAAACACACTAGTCTGGTGAACGGGAATGATAAAAAGAGTTTGTAAGAGACATTATCCGCCAGGGTCTAGGTCTAGGGAGCTCAAGCACATCTAGGGTTGATAATAAAATTAGATGGGCCGCGATTGGACGCTTGGAAGAAAGCAACATTGAACGTTACAAGGTAAAAATCTATATAATTATGCCTAATCAACAGAAATGTAAGACAACAGAGTTTTCATTTCATGATTAAACACAGTGAACACCTTGTACAGACTTTAATCTTGTTGAACAGTTAATGTAAGTGCAGATTCCAGATCCCTCGAGGTGGAGTAACTACAATATTCTACTCACATGATATGTAGTTCCTCCAATCGAACTAGTCTTGATAAGACCACTGGTGAAATAGTACTCGATGCTTATTCAAAAACTTGAACATAATTAGATTGGTTCAATTTTCCTTTCTCCACTGGCACCTCACATAACTGAGAATCTCTGATGCTGAAAATTACCAAATTGACAAGTTTGCCAATAATGTATATGTCATCCAACCATAAATTACTCAGACATAGCGTCCTCAGATTTGTCAACCTCCGGATGAATGCTGGAAAAGGCGGAATGGTTTACTCATTCCAACAAAAAAATCATCCTGTAATGTGATCAATCTTACAAAACAACGTAGAGTGCAAGATGACATGATAAAATTAATCTACTGGTAAATATAATGAAAGAAGAATTTAGAACCACAGGCGTATTCCAAATTTAAAGTTAACAGAATCCTACAGTGACCTTAAGTTTATATCACAATCAACTATTTTGTAGCTATTACTAATACATATACAAGATCTATGGGGAATAGCTAGTGGGTTGACATGAACCGATAGATTACAATAATGTAGATCCGCCTCTGCTTGTTACCTCCATCACGAACATATGTATCAGGGGATGTTCGAGGTTTTACTTGCATTATTTCATTGAGTTTTTCCTACCTTCCTAACTTCTGGCATGACTAGGTTCAGCTTCGTCGTCATCACTAGCTTCGTAGTTATCACTAGCTTCGTCGTCATCACTAGCTTCTTGTTCCTGCAGGAAACAGAGAATGCAAAAGAAAAGAGAGATGACTAGATTATTAAGTAAAAGAAAGTTGATGAACTTAAATAAGTATCTAAAACGGAAAGAGAGCAGTAGTAGAACCTTAGAATATGTAGCAATTAGTAATATAGCTAGCGGAATAAGACATACCTTGTAATTGAACCTCTGCTGTAAAGGAGATATTTAAAACTTAAATTAACCGTTGAATAAAAAAAGTCACAAAAATTCACACCAAATATAGCCTTATATGGATTTTTTAAATAACAAATTAAAAAAATTAATTCAAAATTATTTTTTTACTAGTTAGACAAAAAGGATATATCTAAGCAATAGACTTTGTTTAAGTAAATATCTTTAGTGCTCAAGCAAAAGGTAACATTTTGGTGATAAGAAGCAAACCTTTTCATTAAAAATAGGATTTGACTTCTGTTGTATCCATTTATTTAGATCATCTACATTCACCTCATCATCACATTTGAGAATCGGTGTACTCATAGATATTCCCTGTTGGACAAACGTCTTCATTTCAGGACAGGAATAAATCCTCACCGTTCTGAGAAATGGAAATTCAAGAGCATGCTCTGTCACATAGAAATGCCCCAGCTTAGGTAGATTCCAAAGCATCAGCTCTTCCAATCGGGGAAATAAGGTCACGATTCTTTCTCCTTTTGTGATCACTTCTTCCATTGATTCATAGTGTTGTATCCATAACACTTGGAGATTCAGAAGACCTTTAGCCACTGATGGAGACATCAAGTTTCTCAATTTTTCACAATGTGATACTTGCAATTTTTGAAGTTTGGTGAAGTAGTTAGTTGGAAGTTGGTGAGAGCACAGAGCACTTATGCTGTTAGCCCAACAGATGAATAGCTGTTCCAGGTTGGGACCAGGGGCGGCTCAACATAATTTGTGGCCTAAAGCGAAATTTTTATTAGAGGCCTAAAATCTATATAAATTTTATTTATATCTATTTATTTTTCTAAATTTCTAGATGTAAATTACTACTTAATATCTTTTATATAAATGATTTTTCAAACACTTTTTTTTAATTATTAGTTTTAAGTAAGATTTTATCAATTCAACATTGAAAAACATCCTTTTATTGAGACAATTATTATATGAATTATTAACATAATTTTATAAGTAATAAGTTGATAAACTTTAAAGATAAGAGTTAGAATCATAGAATTTGATTCAAAAAGTTGATAACTTGGTATACCTACTTTAATAT
>JAJOOF010030982.1:0-16814 GCA_029582545.1 Solanum lignicaule
GGTTCACAAAATTATTGTTGTTTTATTTATTAAATAAAGAATGAGATTTATTTTAGCAATTCGTCATTGTTTTGTTGGATTAATAAAAAAGTACAATACGAGTATGCCTAATTTCGCCATTAACTTCAAGAATAAAAAAAATAAAAATATAATATGTGTAGGCCTAATTTTAACATTAACTTTAAGGGTGAATAAAAATAAAAGAATATAAGATAATCCAAAATTTATATTGTATCCTAGAAGTTTAGATTTGTTTTATTTTATTTAATATTTTCTTATAACATTAGATGGGTTTTAGGCATGTAAAAAATAATAATATTTGTTTCAATTAAGAATGTGGTTACACATTTTTTTTGAAACACTTAAAAGAAATTCAAGGATGTGGTGACACACCTTGATAAAATTATTCTAATATATATTTTAACATGTGGATTAATTTAATTAAAAGTATCATCAATAAATATAATAATGAAATGAGAAGATTAGTTGTCTAGAATTCAGAAAAATAAGAGTAAGTACTTTTAATACTAGATGAGTTTTATGCACGTTAAAAATATTTGTAAAAAATTAGGAATGCGGTTGTGCATCTTTTTTGAGACATTGAAAAAAAACTCAAAGATGCGGTGACGCACCTTGTCCAAAAATATAATAACTTTCATTAATTTAAAATAAGATCACTTATAGATAAAATTAGGTGATGCACTCGAGAGAGAAAACAATTATGCTCATAAGCTATTTATATGTCAAAGGTCGAGAATGCAGTTATGCATCCGATTTGAGATCAAATAAAAGTTCAACAATAAAAATGCAAACAAGTCATGGCCTGAAAATAATATATCCACAAATGATTTAAAGTAGGTAGAAGTCAATAAAAGCGACCGTGCTAGGACCACAGGACTCGAGGGATGCCTAATACCTTCCCCTCGGTCAACAGAATTCCTTACCCGAATTTCTAGTTCGCAGACCATATAAAGAGTCATTTCCTTTTGATTAGGGATTAAACAAAAGGTGACTAGGAACACCATAACTCAATTCCAAGTGGCGACTCTGAAACGAAAATAAAATAATCCCTAAATCAATATCGTCACTTAAATTGGAAAAACCCTTTCGCCGCTGTGTGCAAAAAGGGGTGTGACAAACATTCTTCTTGCACTTCCATAGATGGATTCATGATTTCAAAAACTGTTGCATGACTAAGAAAACGAAGTTACAAAAAATTCCAGATAATCAAATCAGGCACTAAGCCCACTCCTTTCCATTATAGATCATAAGAAACAATACAAATAAAATAATTATTGCATCATGTTGTCTTCACTTATTTGTCTTTGATTGTTCCCACTTCAATTCTTGCAAACAATACAGTTTGCACATTAACTTTGAGACTTTTATCAATCAATTTCGCCACTAGCCTCTTTATATATCTCCTACTCTCTCGCCAAATTGACTTTAGAGATTTTTTATCAGTATCTACTCTTAAATATACAATTCCAAAAAAACACATCATTTAAATTTTATATGGATTTTTAAAGAAAAGTTGTAGTGAAGGATCAACTATTTATAAAAGTTACTACTGTCTTGTTAACAACTACTACCTCCTCTACAATGTTTTTAAATTCTTTGGATAAATAAAAACATAAATTACCCATATAAATTAAAGAGACAAGCATGAAGCTCTAGTTCCCTCTACCATATTTTTTTTCAAAATGAGAACCTTGTAAACAAAACATGAAATAGTAATAAAAGAATGAACGGGCAATAGACTTGGAGAAAACAACCTTAAGTAATTTCAGATTCATCAATTTCCTCTTCTTCTTTTTTCAGTCACCATGATGCTTTCCAAGTTCTCCACTGTCTGTTGATGGCTTTGGCATTTTTGACAGTAAGTTCTTGTTCCTTCCTCTCAATGTCGAATTTATTCAACTTTTCTTCAAACTCCTCAATGCATGATTTGAGTTCAGATTTAGCCAACTTCTTCCCCTAAATGAAGACATTCAAACAGGCAGATACAGTTCACTTAGTTTATTCAAGCCCGTTGCATTTTCAGCTCTTGAGCTCTTTTTGCCTCAAGTTCACTTGCTTTCATCAAATATATCCTAAATCAACTATCCATTTCATTTTCGTGCAAATCTGAAAAAAAACCACATTAAAAGCACCAATTCTAAACTAAAGCAAGCCAAAATAACTACTAAAAGAGCCTCAAATAAGTGGAAATCCACCACTCATCAACACCCCGAACTTAGAAACTTTGTTTGTCCTCGAGTAAAGAAAATCAAAAACACAAGAAGTTCTTATTTCAACACACACCACAAATGAATTTCCCTTTCTCAATTAGGTACAAACGTAATGGCTTCGGTTGGTACTAACAAATAGTCCACATGCAAACTTTTCACAAGAGAAATCTTCTCATTCCCATGAAAACATTTTCAAAAACCAAGAATCATTTAAGTGACAACAACTCAAACTCAAGAAATGACTCAACTCATTAACTCTTTCACTTGCTCACTTGACTCGATTAAAAATTTTCAAAATCACCACTTTTTCAACATACATGCCCTTACAAGAAAGAAGTGTCCAAAACCACACACACATATAAAGAAGACAAGGGACAACGATGCAACACTCACACTCACAAAGAATCATCTCATGCACACAAATGTCACACCATAGGCTTGCCCATATTTTCAATCAACATTGACTAAACTCCACTTCGTTAGAAATCTCAAAGGACTTTGTTAAACTTGTAATGTAGGCTTAGGGGAGGTTAGGATATTATTTAGGTATAAGTGACTACGCCCTCCTGAACACTACACAACAACTCATCATGCCTAAATTTCTCCACTTTTCAAACCCATGCACATTCCATACTATTTTTCATTTTTCTTTTCTTATTTCCACACTAGATGCCCACATGCAACCATTTTCAACTTTTGGAGGATTCAAGTCTCATTCATTCATTTTCTTTCTTTCTTTTTCAAAGCTTTTTCTTTCTTTAAGACTTCCCATCCATCCTTCAATTTCTCTCTTTTTTTTTCTTTTTTTCTTTTTTTTTATATCAAGCCCTCATATGATATGCATCCCTTCAATGAATTTCACATAACACCCCCAACTAAGGCTTTTAGCCTCAACCTTCACAACCTCAAGTTCAAGGAGGGAAGGGCTCAAAAGAGTGTTACTTTTTCAAAAAGGATAAGGCTTGTAATGTGGTTGCCAATAAAAAAAATTAGGCTCAAAAGGGACAACTAAGGATATATTTAATGCAAAGGTGGGACTTTTAGGCCAAGTGGACTTCAAGAACATCAAACAAAGCCTAAGATCATTTTTCCAACAAAACTCAATCAAGACCAACCGGGCAAGTTCTAGGTGACAAAAGTGAACACAAGGCATTATTCAACAACTCACCACACATGGCCTGCAAATCAATTAAGATGGTTCAAAATCTTACTTCCTTTTCAAAATACAAGTAGCATTGAACATTTTAACCATTAACGAATCAAAAGTCATAAAAAGAGTTGTCACAAAATCATTCACAACAGGCTCAACCATTTAAAAATTGAGAGATATGCTCAATACTATTCACATGCATAACTATGCTCTTAGTACCAACCAAGTCAAAACCTTCCTAAAAAGACGACAATTTTACCCTTAATTGTCAACCAATCCATCATCAGGCAACCTCATGCATCTATTTGGGAACGGCTACTCAGACTTCGCCACAATCCACGCCAATCAAACACTCACAAGCAATCGACGATTTACCTTTAAGAAAGTCATCACTCTCTATCCATCATCGGACATCATCAGTCTAAATATTTTTATCAAGAAAAACAAAGAAGCTACAAACTACAAATCCAAAACTAAAATAGACCAATCAAACACAATATCAATGGAAGCATCCACGATATCAAAATTCGACAAAGGCACACCAATCCATAACAAAGAATGAAAAGTACGCTCGACAAGGGCACAATCACAGTGTGCAGAAACAATCAACAAAATGAAGACAAGAGAGGCATTCCCAACTGAAAATGAAACAGTGTCCTCACTTCGGGCCAAGTACTCATCATATTTTAGGGCGCATTTTACAGGTAGGAACCTGCTCTCATAAAAAATAATCTTCCTCCTCAATTTTCGGTGCCATTTCTTGATCATTCGAATTGGTTTAGAAAGTCATTTTTAGTTCAAAACACCTACAAATGAAGACAACATGTCAAAAGTTCTTGAGGAAACTTAAAACAATGGATTAGGAAGTATTTAAGCCAAAGAAATCATCAAAAGAAGGTCCGAGCTTAGTTGAGCGAAGCTACTATTTTGGGTCTGCCATCACTATCTCCTCCGCGTTCGTGGAGGAGTGTTGCATTACTTGTCGTTCTGGGTACGGGTTAGCTCACCTACTGATGGGTTATAGTATGTGTCATCTTGACTAAAGAAGTTTGAAGTCAGGTCGTGACACATAAGTACTTTAGTTGAGTTGGATATGAAACAGTCCAACACACTATCTCCTCGTCGTTATGTTAGATTTAGAGTAAGAGGCTCCATTTTCTAGGTTATTGTGACTATGATTCTTATTGGTAGTTCAGTTTTCCCCTATCATTGATAGAGCTAGTGTCCAAGGCAGATTGCCTATGCTTCAATCTCTTTATGCATTGCTCATTCTTAAGGTTTACTATTAGATGTGGTATTCAAAAAGAAACATTGTTTTGATACTTATATGGTTTCCATCCTCTATAGAATAATAGAACGGAAGCCCGTGCACAATATAACATTGTCGCAAATATTGTTTTTCAAATTTCATTACATTTTGCTAAAAACTCTATGAACTATAGTTGAGACAACCATTGCATATCATAAAAGAACAGATATGACACTAACGCTTCACCACAAAAATTTCAATGACTGAAAATACTACTAAAATTCTCATTAAATAAGTAATGACTTATTTGTTCCCAAGATAAAAAAAAAAAAAGAATACTATAGAATAACAAAACAAAGAAAATGAAAGTAATGACCCCAACAAATAATCAACACCAAAAACACCACAATCACTCTCATCAAATAAAAACAACCTAAAGAGAGTTTGTTCAAGTTCAAGAAGGAATATTTCTAGGCAAAAGAAGCTTGAACTGGAAACATGAAATAGTATTAGCGGTACAATGTTTTTAATCACCTTTCTTTCATAGCCCCATCTCAAATACTCGCCTATAACAACAAATCTAAGTTTATTGTGGACGACATAATAGCTTTAGCAGGAAGAACAAATAAATAAAGAACTCGTAAACAAATGTAAAAATAGTAGCAGCGCCTTACAAACACTTCCTGTGGACAATGGATGGATCCACGATCACCACACGGGAATGATCGTCACCAGTTGGGAAAGCTTTATTATATGGATATTCTTCTCTACATTTCTTTTTTTATCTACTTCATAAGGATAATGAATGAAGTTGTAGGTATTCTCATGGATACCTGCAGCTTCCTTACCAATTATAGATGGATGGAAGAGGGCCTCTGGGCAACAGAACCTCTCAGCACCAATGGTAATAACTTGTCCTTCAGGAAATTCATAGTTCTTTACAGTGGAGGAGCTGCTCCTGGCATTTTCAATCTCCTGTTCATAGTCAAGAGCCACATAGGCAAGCTTTTTCTTGATGTAATTTCACAGGTGGCAGGAAGAAGATGATTCGCCTTCCCTCCTCTCTAGTTCACCCATCGTATAAGCTTCTGGCTTCTGTTAATAAAATGAATAATGAGCTCAGAATGTAATAATCAGTTCCACATAGAACATCCTTTAAAAGCTAGGAAGCACAAAAATATATTGTTTTGCCTAGATTTTGTAGAACATCTTGATCACTCTAATACTTGTAAAAGGAAAAAGGAACTCAGAGCTCACACTAATCAAATTTGTAATTGTTGAAATATGTGACCGTCTCATCTAAAAGCTTAAGCTGTTAGAGAGAGCACACTTATAATTTAATTATATTCTCAACACTCCCTCTCACGTGCGGGTCTGATTTTTTTTTTCATAGGCCAAGCATGTGGAAATTCTTTTTCGATTTGGGTGGCAGTGAGATTCGATCTCAGGACCTCTGCCTGCTCTAATACCATGTTGAAATATTGAAATGTTGAAATGTGTGACCATCTCATCTAAAAGCTTAAGCTGTTAGAGAGAGCACACTTTTATTATTAAATTATATTCTCAACAGGAAGCACAAATAAACAATTGCAATTACTTATATGCTTATGTGAAGATTGTGAAATGAAAAATACAGCAATTTAAGGAGACATATAACATACGATTATACAGTAAATAAAGACTTCAGCTCGTCAACAAATTGAATCTATTATTTTGCTAACTATCTTTTTGCTAAAATCAACTTGTTTGCTAACTCCGCCTTGGGCCAAGTTCATGCATTGAAGTTAAAAAAAAAAAAACTTAGCATTATTATTGCTAAGTTAACTTAAGCTAACCAAATCAAATGAATATTTACTAAATCAAGCAACAAATAGAAAACATTCCATGATGAATTCAAACATGAATCTTTCAAATTTTTAATGAAGGATACATGCTACTTAAGACAAGACTACTGGAAAATAGATTTGGAATAGGAAATAAACAACACTCAAAAATTTTTTGTCTCTCCAACCTCTTTCTTTCTTTCCTCTATTTTGGGTAGTGTCTCTCCAAAACGCTGAAGGAAAGAAAGTATAAGTATATATATATATAGGAAGAGAATGGAATTGAAAAGGGGGGAAAATGAATTTGAGGTATTTCAAATTCGAAATTCAAACTCTTGTGCTTGCTCCATTTCGTACCAATTCTCAACGGCCATTCGCTGGGCTCGCGAGGAAGAAGAACGTCCATGTACGCATATTGTATGCTGGAATTGAGATAGGCTGAAAAGAATGCATTAGGAAGTATTTAAGCCAAAGAAATCATTAAAAGAAGGTCCGAGTTAAGTTGAGCGAAGCTACTGTTTAGGGTCCGCCATCACTATCTCCTCCGTGGTTGCGTTACTTGTCGTTCTGGGTACGGGTTAGCTCACCTACTAGTGGGTTATAGTATGTGTCATCTTGACTAAAAAAGTTTGAAGTCGGGTCATGACACAAAAATACTTTAGTTGAGTTGGATATAAAACAGTCCAACACATTATCTCCTCGTCGTTCTGTTAGATTTAGAGTAAGGGGCTCCATGTCTAGGTTATATTGACTATGCTTCTTATTGGTAGTTCAGTTTTCCCCTATCCTTGATTGAGCTACTGTCCAAGGCAGATTGCCTATGCTTCCATCTCTTTATGCATTGCTCATTCTTAAGGTTTGCTATTAGAAGTGGTATTCAAAAACCAACATTGTTTTGATACTTATATGGTTTTCATCCACTATAAGATACAAGAAGGGAAGCCCGTGCCCAACATAACATTGTCGCAAATATTATTTTTCAAAAAAAAAACTCTCTAAGCCATATACTTTATATGGATCATAACAATCAATTTTTAAACTCCTACACCTATAGAGGGTGGTACTAACAGTAGCAAATAAGTGAAGGAACTGATGCTGAAAACAAAACAGGGCATAGACAAGAAAACACCTAAATACAAAAACATACTAAGTACGAAAATTGAATCAAGATGAGCATAACGAGAGATTGACACTAAAAGAGATACGATAAGGGAACTTAAACATCCCATGAGCTTAAGAAACTAGCAAACTAAAGGGCATATGCAGCGACCAAGAATTAAACAAAGGCACATCTTAGGCCAAGATAATCTCACTTTTGTCAAGCTAAATTGGAATTCTAGACCAAGCAAATGACAAAAGGAAGCCAACATATCATTTATGAGGTGCTAAACCCAAGCATTGCTGCTGTCCAACACCACAGATAGGCAATGACTAATTTAGATGAAAGCAAATTTAGATGAAAACAAATATAAACAAGAAGAAGACCGAAATCTCTAGAGGTCAACCAACTAGTAATATCCAATAACAACACAGAGAAACTACACAATCAGACAACAAATGAAATTTATCAAAATAAATAATAGCTAAATCAGTCTATAAATCAACGAAATCGACTAAACAAAACAAAGAGAAACAAGTCAAGCTTAGGAGAGGGATTAAACCTTTTGTGGAGCAGCGAAGCTGGGACGACGAGTTGAATCGAGCTATTACTCCACGACAGGAGGAATTCTGACAAGAGCTCGAATTCAGCAACAAAAGACTTGAACCTCCTAAATATAGGAATACTATTTTCTTTAATTTTCTTCTCAGTTACCTGTATATTTTTTTGTAAATTTTCGTTCTTCTTTCTTGTCTCTCCAACCCTCTTCTTCCGATGGAAATTCCCTCTGTTTTCGGTAGTAAATTAGTGTAAAAAAAAACCTCTCCAAAACGCTGAAGGAAGGGAAGTATATATAGGAAGAGAATGGAATGAAAAGGGAGGGAAAACGGATAAGGATTTGAGGTATTTCAAATTCAAAATTCAAACTCTTGTGCTGGCTCAATTTAGTACCAATTCTCAACAGAATTGAAAGGAGGATCATTCGATTTCGACACTTGGATAATTCTCATAACAATCTTCTACGAGGACGATGCGACTGGGCTTAGTGGCCGCTGGGTTCGCTGGATGTTTCAGTGGGTAATTTAATTTAGGACTTAAAAAGCTTTAGCATTGTTTTATTTTATTTTATTTTTACGTAAAGCAGGGATTGCATTATTATTTTTGTATGAAGTAGGGAAGAAAGATAGCAAAAGAACACAATATATATATTGTTATTTTATTGATCATATATATTCGGCTTTGTGAAACTCGAGTAGAAGAAGAGACATACATTTCAAGCTGGAATAAGTTGTTAGTTGCATATTTGCATGAGAGTTGTTGATAGCCAAAAGTAAATAAACCTGCAGAAATCAAAGATTACTATAAAGATACATCAAATTGTGCCAAGAGTTTCAACAATCAGGTGAATACATTAAGATACACGTCAGAGGTCATTTCTTACTACTTCTCAATATGAGATACCAACATATCCATAGAAAAGTCGTTCCCTAGAAGTCCTCGCGCATTTATCACGGTAAACTCCAATGAATCCTATGTGCATTTGAGGAATAATCAAAAACTTCCATGTTAATGGTATATAGTCTATTAGATAATTCTATAATTTCTATTTAAGTACAAACAAAGTTGAATTGTAGCAACATCCTATTAAAAAAAAGGTAAACTTACAGCGAGTCACATATTTGGCCTGTTAAGATAAAAAGGAAGGACATGCATATGAAGAAGCCATTATATAAGGGAAGAAAAACAAAGTGGTAAGAATGAAGACATATGGAACAAAATTACACCTCAAACTCATGATTTTAAAAAATTGAATAAAAACTCTCGTACTTAAAACCAACTAAAACAGTATTAGCTATCCACTCGCCTGTACAAATAAGATGACAATCAAGATTCTAGTAACCTAATTGAAAACAAAGTTAAATCCATAAAAGAGATACCAACTTAACCCAATCCCGGCTTTTGGAAAAACTTGTGACAGCAGCTGGTCAGAATCGCCATTTATGACATCCCCGGCATAAATCTCCTCACCTATAAAATCAATAAATCGAAGCTATTCTTTTGCTAAAATCAACTTGTTTGCTAACTATTGGGTGCGTTCGCGGAGTCATCTTCTCCTGAAATCAAAATCTGGTTGGAGCATTGCATCAAACATATTGGGGGCAGCCTTTTTAGGCACAATTTTCACACAAGTTGTGCCCCCAATCTCAACAATAACTCATGAACTATCTAGCCCTCAACTTAATTAATCCCCACACAAACAAAAACAGCAGATTCATCGATTTCCTCTTCTTCTTTTTCAGTCACCGTGATACTCTCCAAGTTCTCCACTTTCTGTTGATGGCTTTGAGCATTTTTGGCAATAAGTTCTTGTTCCTTCCTCTCAATGTCGAATTTATTCAACTTTTCTTCAAACTCCTAAATGCATGATTTGAGTTCAGGTTTAGCAAACTTCTTCCCTAAATGAAGACATTCAAACAGGCAGATACAGTTCACTTAGGGTATTCAAGCCCGTTCGCGAAGGGTACTTACCTTGCCAGAAATTGCATTTTCAGCTCTTGACCTCCTTTCGCCTCAAGTTCACTTGCTTTCTTCAAATATCCTAAATCAACTCTCCATTTCATTTTCGTGCAAATCTGGAAAAAACGCATTAAAAGGACCAATTCTAAACTAAAGCAAGCCAAAATAACTACGAAAAGAGCCTCAAATGAGTGGAAATCCACAACTCATCAACACCCCCAACTTAGAAACTTTGTTTGTCCTCAAGTAAAGAAAATCAAAAACACAAGAAGCTCTTATTTCAACACACACCAGAAATCAATTTCCATTTCTCAATTAAGCACAAAGGTAATGGTTTTGGTTGGTACTAACAAATAGTCCACATGCAAACTTTTCACAATAGCAATCCTCTCATTCCCATGAAACATTTTCAAAAACCAACAATCATTTAAGTGACAACAACTCAAACTCAAGAAATGACTCAACTCATTAACTCTTTCACATGCTCACTTGACTCGATTAGAAAATTTCAAAATCACCATTTTTTCAACTTACATGCCCTTACAAGAAAGAAGTGTCCCAAAATCACACACATATAAAAAAGACAGGGACAAAGATGCAACACTCACACTCACAGAAAATCATCTCATGCACACAAATGTCACACCATAGGCTTGCCCATATTTTCAATCAACATTGACTCAACTCCATTTAGTTTGAAATCTCGAAGGACTCTGTTAAGCTTGTAATGTAGGCTTAGGGAAGGCTAGGATATTATTTAGGTATAAGTGACTACGCCCTCCTTGAACACTACACAACAACTCATCATGTCCAAATTTCTCCATTTTTCAAACCCATGCACATTCCACACTATTTTTTCATCTTTCTTTTCTTATTTCCACTCTAGATGCCCACATGCAACCATTTTCAACTTTTGGAGGATTCAAGTCTCATTTATTCATATTTCTTTTTTTCTTATTCAAAGTTTTTTCTTTCTTTAAGACTTCCCATCCATCCTTCATTTTCTCTCCTTTTTTTCTTTTTTTTTTATATCAAGCCCTCATGTGGTAAACATCCCTTCAATGAATTTCCCATAACACCCCCAACTATGGCTTTTAGCCTCAACTTTCACAACCTCAAGTTCAAGGAGGGAAGGGTTCAAAAGAGGGTTAATTTTTCAACAAGGATAAGGCTAGTAATGTGGTTGCCAATAAAAAGAATTAGGCTCAAAAGGAACAACTAAGGATATATTTAATGCAAAGGTGGGACTTTTAGGCCAAGTGGACTTCAAGAACATCAAGGCATTATTCAACAACTCACGACACATGGCCTGCAAATCAATCAAGATGGTTCAAAATCTTACTTCTTTATCAAAATACAAGTAGCATTGAACATTTTAACCGCTAACGAATCAAAGGTCATAAAAAGAGTTGTAAGAGTTGTCACAAAATCATTCACAACATGCTCAACCTTTTATAAATGTAGAAGTATGATCAACACTACTCACATGCATGACTATGCTCTTAGTACCAACCAAGTCAAAACCTTCCCAGAAAGACGATGATTTTACCCTTAAGAGAGTTGTAAACCAATCCATTATCAGGCAAGCTCATGCATCTATTCGGGAACGGCTACTCAGACTTCGCCACAATCAACGCCAATCAAACACTCACAAGCAATCGACGATTTACCCTTAAGAAAGTCATCACTCTCTATCCATCATCGGACATCGTCAATCCAAATCTTTTAATCAAAACAAAAACAAAGAAGCTACAAACTACAAATCAAAAACTAAAATAGACCAATCTAACACAATATCAACAGAAGCATCCATGATATCAAAGTTTGACAAGGGCACACCAATGCATAACAAAGAATGAAAAGTACGCCCGACAAGGGCACAATCACAGTATGCACAAACAATCAACAAAATGAAGAAAAGGAAGGCATTTCCAACTGACAATGAAACTGTGTCCTCATTTCGGGCCAAGTACTCATCATATTTTAGGGCGCATTTTACCGGTAGCAACCTGCTCTCATAAAAAATAATCTTCCTCCTCAATTTCCGGTGCCATTTCTTGATAATTCGAATTGGTTTAGAAAGTCATTTTTAGTTCAAAACACCTACAAATGAAACCAACATGTCAAAATTTCTTGAGGAAATTTAAAACAATAGATTAGGAAGTATTTAAGCCAAAGAAATCATCAAAATAAGGTTCGAGCTAAGTTGAGCGAAGCTACTGTTTTGGGTCTGCCATCACTATCTCCTCCGCGTTCGCGGAGGAGTGTTGCGTTACTTGTCGTTCTGGGGTACATGTTAGCTCACCTACTAGTGGGTTATAGTCATCTTGACTAAAAAAGCCTGAAGTCGGGTCGTGACACAAAAATACTTTAGTTGAGTTGGATATGAAACAGTCCAACACACTATCTCCTCGTCGTTCTATTTAGATTTAGAGTAAGAGGCTCCATGTCTAGGTTATTTTGACTATGCTTCTTATTGGTAGTTCAGTTTTCCCCTATACTTGATTGCGCTAGTGTCCAAGGCAGATTGCCTATGCTTCCATCTCTTTATGCATTGCTCATTCTTAAGGTTTGCTATTAGATGTGGTATTCAAAAAGCAACATTGTTTTGATACTTATATGGTTTTCATCCTCTATAAGATACAAGAAGGGAAGCTCATGCACAACATAACATTGTCGCAAATATTATTTTTCAAATTTCATTACATTTTGCTAAAAATACTATGAACTATAGTTGAAACATCCATTGTATATCATAAAAGAACAGACATGACAATAACGCTTCACCACAGAAATTACATAACTGATTTCCAAAGACTGAAAATACTATTAAAATTCTCATTCAATAAGTATTGACTTATTTGTTCCCAAGATAAAAAAAAAAGGTACTATAGAATAACAAAACAAAGAAAATGAAAGAAATGACCCCAACAAATAATAAACACCAACAACACCACAATCACTCTCCTAAAATAAAAATAACCTAAGGAGTTCAAGTTCAAGTTCAAGAAGGGATATTTCTAGACAAAAGAAGCTTGAACTGGAAACATGAAATAGTATTAGCGGTACAATGTTTTTAATCGCCCTTCTTTCATAGCCCCATCTCAAATACCCGCCTATAACAACAAATCTAAGTTTATTGTGGACGACATAATAGCTTTAGCGGGTAGAATAAAAAAATAAAGAAGAACTCGCAAACATATGTAAAAATAGTAGCAGCACCTTAGAAACACTTCCTGTGGAGAATGGATGGACCAGAGTTGTCGTACTCGCCCTTCGAAATCCACATCTGATTAAGCATAGAACATGTTTAAGTTAGCAACAGCATAGTTAAAAATACTGTTTCAAAATGCAAAAGTAATGCAAGAAAAGATTTTAAAAAATAAAGGCTTGCCAGCTAGAAGGTGCGAAGTAATGTGAGGATGGATCCTCCAATCTTGACACTGTTCTTAGTCTCTGGTGGAGAAACAACCTTAATCTTCATGTTGTTGGGACTGAAGACAGTAATTTTCTTGCTCATAAGATAAACACCCTGCAAATGTATATCTGAAGCCCTTATATCAAGCATTGCTCTGTGTGGTTGTCTGGGAGATATGCGAAAGAAAAAAGACATTCAGCTTTTTTGTCTGGCTCATCCCGAATTCTTCATGATAGATTCCATTTTCATCCTCAGTCACCTTGCAGCTAACCATCTTTGTGTAATCTTTACTTCTTCTAAGTGTCTTATCCACGATCACCACACTAGAAAGATCGTTCACCAGTGGGGAAAGCTTTATTATATGGATATTCTTCTCTACATAGCTACTTCATAAGGATAATGAATGGAGTTGTAGGTAGTCTCATGGATACCTGCAGCTTCCATACCAATCATAGATGGCTGGAAGAGGGCCTCTGGGCAACAGAA
Organism: Solanum lignicaule; assembly: GCA_029582545.1. NCBI lineage: Eukaryota > Viridiplantae > Streptophyta > Magnoliopsida > Solanales > Solanaceae > Solanum > Solanum lignicaule. The sequence goes on from JAJOOF010030982.1 coordinate 13,974, forward strand.
CCTCTCAGCACCCATGGTAATAACTTGTCCTTCAAGCAATTCATAGTTCTTTTTAGTGGAGGAGCTACTCCTAGCAGTTTCAATCTCCTGTTCATAGTCAAGAGCCACAAAGGCAAGTTTTTTCTTGATGTAATTTCATAGGAGGCAGGAAGAAGATGATTCGCCTTCCCTCCTCTCTAGTTCACCCATCATATCAGCTTCTGGCTTCTGTTAATAAAATGAATAATGAGCTCAGAATATAATAATCAGTTCCACATAAAACATACTTTAAAAGCTAGGAAGCAGAAAAATATATCTTTTTACCGAGCTTATGTAGAACATCTTGATCACTCTAATAGTTGTAAAAGGAAAAAGTAACTCAGACCTCACACTAAGCAAATTTGGAAGCACAAATAAAGAATTGCAATTACTTATATGCTTATTGGAAGATTGTGAGATGAAAAATACAGCAATTTAAGGAGACATATAACATATGATTATTCAGTAAATAAAGACTATCAGCTAGGAGAGAAAATGAAAAATAGAAGCGACAGAGGATATAATTTTTTGGCCTCTTAAGATAAAAAGGAAGGACATGCATATGAAGAAGCCATTATATTAGGGTAGAAAAATAAAGTTGCAAGAATGAAGACATCTGGGACAAAATTACACCTCAAACTCATGATTTTAACAAATTGAATAAAAATCTCGTACTTAAAACCAACTAAACCAGTATTAGCTATCCACTCGCCTGTACAAATAAGATGACAATCAAGATTCTAATAACCTAATTGAAAACAAAGTTACATCTATAAAAGAGATACCAGCTTCACCCAATTCTAGATTTTGGAACAACTTGTGACAGCAGCCGGTCAGAACCACCATATATGACATCCCCAGCAACAATCTTCTCACCTATAAAATCAACAAATTGAAGCTATTATTTTGCTAACTATCTTTTGCAAAAATCAACTCTTCGGCTAACTCCTCCTCGGGCCAAGTTCATGCATAATAAAATTAAATTAAATTAGAAATTTTTTTAAAAAAGCTTAGCATTATTCTTGCTAAGTTAACTTAAGCTAACCAAATCAAATGAATATTTACTAAATCGAGCAACAAATAGAAAACATTCCATGATGAATTCCGACATGAGCCTTTCAATTTTTTAATGAAGGATACATGCTACTTAAGACAAGACTACTGGAAAATAGATTTGGAATAGGAAATAAACAACACTCAATACACTTAATTTTTCTAAACATCCAAAGAAAATCGAGTAATCATATGGAGTACTATAAGGAAAAGAAAGGGCATTTGAGGAGAACTCTGCGTCAAGACATGCTATTAAACAAGCAGTGACAATTTACTTCTAATTTTGAATTCATAAAAAAAAAACTCTCAAATCCATATACTTTATATGGATCATAACATTCAATTTTAAAACTCCTACACCTATTGAGGGTGGTACTAACAGTAGCAAACAAGTGAATGAACTGATGTTGAAAACAGAATAGGGCATAGACAAGAAAACACCTAAATGCAAAGACATACTTAGTATGAAAATTAAATCAAGATGAGCATAATGAGAGATCAACACTTGGATGATTCTCGAAACGATCTTCTACGAGGACGATGCGACTGGGCTTAGAGGTCGTTGGGTTAACATTATTCTTGCTAAGTTAACTTAAGCTAACCAATTCAAATGAATATTTACTAAATCGAGCAACAAATAGCAAAACATTCCGTGATGAATTCAAACATGAGCCTTACAATTTTTTTAATGAAGAACACATGCTACTTAAGACAAAACTACTGGCAAATAGATCCAGAAAAGGAAATAAACAACACTCAATCCACTTAACTGTTCTGAACATCCAAAGAAAAATGAGTAATCATATGGAGTATTTTAAGGAAAAGAAAGAGCATTTGAGGAGAAATATGAGTCAAGAAATACTATTAAAACAAGCAGTGACAATTTACTTTTAATTTTGAATTCATAAAAATAAATAAAAAAATCTCTAAGCCATATACTTTATATGGATCATAACAATCAATTTTAAAACTCCTAAACCTATAGAGGGTGGTACCAACAGTAGCAAACAAGTGAAGGAACTGATAATGCTGAAAACAGAACAGGGCATAGACAAGAAAACACCTAAATTCAAAGACATACTAAGTACGGAAATTGAATCAAGATGAGCATAACGAGAGATTCACACTTAAACAGATACGATAAAGGAACTTAAACAGCCCATGAGCTTAAGAAACTAGCAAACTAAAGGGCATACGCAGCAACCAAGAGTTAAACAAAAGCACATCTTAGGCCAAGATAATCTACCTTTCTCAAGCTAAATTGGAATTCTAGACCAAGAAAATGAAAAAAGGAAGCCAACATATCATTTATGAGGTGCTAAACCCAAGCATTTATGCCCAACACCACAGATAGGCAATGACCAATTTAGATGAAAGCAAATATAAAACAAGAAGAAGACCGAAATCTCTAGAGGTCAACCAACTAGTAATAACCAATAACAACACAATCAGAAAACAAATGAAATTTATCAAAAATAAATAATAGCTAAATCAATCTGTAAATCAACTAAACAAAACAAAGAGAAACAAGTCAAGATTATGAGAGGGATTTTACCTTTTGTGGAGCAGCGAAGAGGAATTCCGAGGAGTACAAGACGAGAGCTCGAATCCAGCAACAAAAGACTCAAACCTCCTAGCTATAGGAATACTATTTTCTCTGTTGCATGTATATTTTTCTTGTAAATTTCCGTTCATGTTTCTTGTTTCTCCAGCCTCTTTCTTTCCTCTATTTTGGGTAGTGTCTCTCCAAAACGCTGAAGGAAGGAAAGT
>JAJOOF010030983.1:0-16965 GCA_029582545.1 Solanum lignicaule
CTGCGTATAAAATGCGTGGATCGGTAGACAGAGATGCTGTTAATATGATTGTTGGAGGTTTCACAGGAATGTTGAAACATTTGTGGGATAATTACTGCCCTGATGAGATTAAGCAACTCATTATTAATTCCACTGCAACAGAGACGGTTGTAAAAATGGAAGGAAACGCACAATCCACTTCTAATGTCACGAGGGAAGATGCTTGTGCCACTCTTCTTTACCAGATCGCTAAGCACTTCATTGGAGAACCAAAATTATTCCAAGATAAGAGTCTCCAAATTATGAGTAATCTAAGTTGTCCAAATTTAGACAACTTAATCTATTACAAACTGCCTTTGTCAGCAAGGTTATGATTCATCCAGATTGCAATTTGGATTTCTGGAAGGAACGCTTCATCAGCGGTTTACCTCCTCTCTTTGCAGATAAATTAAGGACAATGATCCAAGATCGCAATATCAGTAATATTCCTTATGGAAATCTTACTTATGGTGATTTTGTAAGCACCATCAACGTTGTAACTCTTGAACCTTGTACAGACATTAAGCTCAAACACTAGCTCAAGAAGGAGCAATCTCCTTCTCGAAAGGAACTCGAAAGTTTATGTAGAGATTTTGGTTTGATCACTCCACCTGTTAAGATGAAGAAAGAAAAAAAGGAAAAATCTCGTAGGAAGAAATCTCGAAGAGTAGATGATTCTACCAGATCAATGAAAAAACATATGTCCAAGAGACCTAGAGATACCATGTTGGATGGTTGTTGGACATGCGGAAAGACTGGACACAAAGCTAGTAAATGCCGCTCCGGAACCAAGAAAAAGAAGATCAATCTTCTTGGTATGGACAAAGAAACCAAAGGTAAGTTACTTGCCATTGTTGATTAATCTTTCTCTGAATCATCAGGTACATCTGATGAATACAGTGATAACGACGAGATTGATCTTGATTATGATTCAAAGAAAAGACAATCAGGAAAAGATTTGAACCTGCATTGAAGCCATCTGTACTTCTGACAGTACACCAAATATCCGAGTACTTACTGACCATTCGAAAGAATCTCTCTTTGATATCATTCAACACATAAATGATAATGAGGCAAGGTTGTTTGGGAATCCAACCTTTGACTTGAATTTGTTTACACAAATATTGAATGCGTTCAAAATCATTCTTGGAGAAATTCCCAAAAATAATATTGGATATTTTTTTCTGAATATAATATTTGCATAATTTAATATTTGCCGGTAGAGTAGTAATTTTTCTTTGGTTTGGAAATCTTCAAACCTTTTGAGAAATTGTTGGGGGAGAAGGGGTTAATAAACATTTTGTTATTAACAAAATTTCTTTGCTTGATAGTGGTGCAGATAGGAATTGTATTGTAAAAGGTATTGTTAAGGTCTGATTAGGACTCTTGTATCTACATTTCTGTATTATTTGTTAGGATTTATGCAGAGTAATCTAGCTGATGGGCCATTTTACTTTAATTATTATCCTAACATCTCTGTTGATATCAATCATCCTAATGTTAGGGATTCCTTAACCCTTAATGTCAAAACTAAAAATTTGAACAGTAAAATCAACACTCGTGAAATAGCTATTATTTACCAAGTATACTATAGTCTTATGAAAGCCATTCTTGCACTTCAAGTTCGTAATGAAAGTCTGAAAGGTGAGAGTATGCTTATGGAAGCCAACCATGAAGATAGTTCTATCTTTGTTCCTCTTCTCCTCAAATGGAAAGATATACTCTCCAGCAATGATTGGCATTTTGAAAACATAACTCAACCTTTTGCGTTTCATTCTGAAAGATCTCAGATAGAAAGGGTCGTTCAATTTCCAGATAGGTCAATAGAACTAAAATTTCTTGATATCTCTGTAAAGAGATCTTCCTCATGTCGAAGGTTATGCTGGTCCCCTTATACTTAGTATCCTTCAAGAACCGTTCCCAGGCCACCTTCTTCTTCAAAAACCCTGGAGGATGCAGAAGAAGCAGAAGCAGATAATGATGAAACTATTTGTGTTACAGACAATAGTAAATGTAAAGTCACAAAAGTAGACTTTTCGGGTAATGTAGCTAAAGTATTTTACAATTATATCCCTGGCAGTCCCATTGTAAGTGAAATGGAACCTCCGAAAGACAATAAACCATTTTGGTTGCTCGGGATGCTCAAGAAAAGTGAAGCATTTGAGCCCAATCCGAACATCCTGCATGAATAATAGACTCATCCTGACAACAAGGAAAAAAGAAAATGGTATGTTTCTAACTATACTCTTAAGCAAAGATAATCCTTTAGAGATTTGTGGATGATGCATACGAGAAGAATTAGATGTGAGAAAGAATTCTTCAAGTGGTTTGAAATGACTGGTAGGATTGAAAATTATGCTAAGTCATTTAAAGTTATCATAAATAAATGGTACACTGCTTCTAATAAGGTTGTTGAATCTACCAATCCTCCTATTGAAGGAATTAACATCCCAATTGTAGGAACGGTGATCAAAACTTCTCCTTTCAAAGAGAAAACTGATAAGCCCGGTGGTTTGCTTACATCTGCAGATATTGACCGAGTAGTTCAACCAAATAATTACTCCGACCAAATTCTTCATGTCATATCCACACAAATAGAAGATACTAAACCTACCATTAGTGGAAGACCGACTCCGGAATCTACTTCATCCAGCCAAAATATTGAAGCCTATCCTGGATTCAAAATCCCTGAATTTTCCACAGAAAAATTTCCCAAACTTTTTGATACTTTTGAAGTAATAAGAAATATCATTGAATAAATCAATGCAACACTTAACAACTTCAACATCTCCGTAAAAGATGATAAACCACCTAAAAAGGTTTCTACCCTTCAGAAGGAACCGGTCTCCACTCTTCAGGAGAAATCTGCTATCCTCCAAAAACATGCTAGTAGTCGGTTTCATAATATGAAAAACTACCATAATAAACCTTCTTTCCCAGACCTACAGTATCAGTAAAAAGCCTTCGTATCCACTTCCGCTCACGAAGGAAGAAGCATCATTGAATGGAATATTGATGGCCTAGTTGAGCATCAAGTATACAATAAACTCCATGAAATGGGTGTTGCCATTACTGCGTATAAATTGCGTGGATCGGTAGACAGAGATGCTGCTAATATGACTGTTGCAGGTTTCACAGGAATTTTGAAACATTGGTGGGGTAATTACTGCACTGATGAGATTAAGCAACTCATTATTAATGCCACTATAATAGAGACGGTTGTAAAAATGTAAGGAAGCGCACAATCCACTTGTAATGTCACGAGGGAAGATGCTTGTGCCACTCTTCTTTACCACATCGCTAAGCACTTCATTGGAGAACCAAAATTATTCCAGGATAGGAGTCTCCAAATTCTGAGTAATCTAAATTGTTCAAATTTAGACAACTTTATCCATTACAAACTTGCCTTTCTCTGCAAGGTTTTGATTCGTCCAAATTGCAATTTGGATTTCTGGAAGGAACGCTTCATCAGCGGTTTACCTACTCTGTTTGCAGATAAATTAAGGACAAAGATCCAAGATCGCAATAAAGGTAATATTTCTTATGGAAATCTTACCTATGTTTATTGGGTAAGTACCATCAACGTTGTAGCTCTTGAACTTCGTACAAACGTAATGCTCAAACACCAGCTCAAGAAGGAGCAATCTTCTTCTAGAAATGAACTCGAAAGCTTCTGTAGAGATTTTGGTTTTATCACTACACTTGATAAGATCTAGAAAGATAAAAAGGAAAAATCTCATTGGAAGAAATCTCGAAGAGGAGATGATACTACCAGATCAAAGTAAAAACATAGGTCCAAGAGACCTAGAGATACCAAGTTAGATGTTTTTTGGACATGCAGAAAGACCGGACACAAAGCTAGTGAATGTCGCTCCGGAACCAATAAAAAGAAGATCAATCTTCTTGGTATGGACGAAGAAACCAAAGGTAAGTTACTTGCCCTTCTTGATGAACTTTTCTCTGAATCTTCAAGTACATCTGATGAATACAATGATGACGAAGACATTAATCTCGATTATGATTCAGACAAAAGCCAATCAAGAAAAGATTGCACTTACATTGAAGCCTTCTGTACTTGTGACAGTACACCACTTATCCAAGTAATTTCTTACCATTCGACAGAAGCTCTCTTTGATGTCATTCAACACATAAATGATACTGAGGCTAGGTCATTTGGGAATCCAACTTTTGACTTGAATTTGTTTACACAAATATTGAATGCGTTCAAAATCATTCTTGGAGAAATTCCTAGAAATAATATAGGATATTCTTTTCTAAATATAATATTTGCATAATTTTATATGTGCCGATAGAGTAGTAATTTCTTCTTTGATTTGGAAATCTTCAAACCTGTTGAGAAATTGTTTGGGGAGAGGTTGTTAATAAACAATTTGTTATTAACAAAATTGCTTTGCTTGACAGTGGTGCAGATACAAATTTTATTGTAAAGGTATTGTTAAGGTCTGATTAGGACTCTTGTATCTACATTTCAGTATTCTTTGTTAGGAGTTTTGCAGAGTAATCTAGATGATGTGCCTGTTTACTTTAATTATTATCCTAACTTCTCTGTTGATATCAATGATCCTAATGTCATGGATTCCTAAACCCTTAATATCAAAACTAAAAATTTGAACAGTAAAATCAACACTTGTTAAATAGCTATTATTCACCAAATATACTATTGTCTTATGAAAATCACTCTTGCTCTTAAAGCTCGCAATGATAGTCAGAAAGGTGAGACTATGCTTATGGAAGCTAACCATGAACATAGTTCTATTTTTATTCCTCGTCTCGTCAAATGGAAACATACACTCTCCAACAATGATTTGCGTTTTGAAAACATAACTCAACCTTTTGTGTCTTATTCTGAAAGATCTCAGATAGAAAGAGTCGTTCAAATTTCTTGATAACTCTATTAGGAGATCTTCGTCGTGTCGAAGGTCATCCTAGTCCCCTTCTACTTCGTGTCCTTCAAGAACCGTTCCCAGGCCACCTTGTTCTTCAAAAACCTCGGAGGATGCAGAAGAAGCAGAAGCAGATAATGATGAAACTATTTCTATTACAAACAACAGTAAAGGTAAAGTCACAGGAGTAGACTTTTCACTTAATGTACCTAAAGTATTTTACCAAGATATTCCTGGCAGTCCCACTGCAAGTGAAACGAAACCTCCTAAAGACAATAACCCATCTTGGTTGCTCGGGATGCTCAAAACAAGTAAAACCTTAGATCCTAATCCGAACATCCTGCATGAACAATGGACTCATCCTGACAATCAGGTAAAGAGAAAATGGTATGTTTCTACCTATACTCTTAAGCAAAGAGAATCCTTTAGAGATTTCTGGATGATGGATATGAGAAGAATCGGTTGTGAAATAGAATTCTTCAAATGGTTTGAAATGTTTGGTAGGATTGGAAATTGTGCTGAGTCATTACAAGTTATCATTAATAAATTGTATACTGCTTCTAAAAGGTTGTTGAATCTATTACTCCTCCTCTTGAAGGAGTTAACAACTCTATTGCAGGAACGCTGATCAAAGAATCTCCTTTCAAAGAGAAAATTGATAAGACAGGTGGTTTGCTTACCTGTGCAGATATTGACCGAGTAGTTGAACAAAACAATTACTCCAACCAAATTCTTCATGTCATATCCACACAAATAGAAGATACTAAACCTACCATTAGTGGAAGACCGAATCCGGAATCTACTTCATCCAGCCAAAATATTGAAGCCTATCCTGGATTCAAAATCCCTGAATTTTCCACAGAAAAATTTCCCAAACTTTTTGATACTTTTGAAGTAATAAGAAATATCATTGAATAAATCAATGCAACACTTAACAACTTCAACATCTCCGTAAAAGATGATAAACCACCTAAAAAGGTTTCTACCCTTCAGAAGGAACCGGTCTCCACTCTTCAGGAGAAATCTGCTATCCTCCAAAAACATGCTAGTAGTCGGTTTCATAATATGAAAAGCTACCATAATAAACCTTCTTTCCCAGACTTGCAGTATGAGGAAAATGTCTTCTTATCCACTTCCTTTCACGAAGGAAGAAGCATCACTAAATGGAATATTGATGGCCTAGCTGAGCATCAAGTATACAATAAACTCCATGAAATGGGTGTTGCCATTACTGCGTATAAAATGCGTGGATCGGCAGACAGAGATGTTGCTAATATGATTTTTGCAGGTTTGTCAGAGATGATGAAACATTGGTGGGATAAATACTGCACTGATGAGATTAAGCAACTCATTATTAATACAACTTCAATAGGGACGGTTGTAAAAATTGAAGGAAACACACAATCCACTTCTAATGTCACGAGAGAAGATGCTTGTGCCACTATTCTTTACCACATTGCTAAGCACTACATTAGAGAACCAAATTATTCCAAGATAGGAGACTCTAAATTCTGAGTAATCTATGTTGTCCAAATTTACACAACTTTATCCATTACAAACATGCCTTTCTCAGCAAGGTTATGATTAGTCCAGATTGCAATTTGGATTTCTGGAAAGAATGCTTCATCATCGCTTTACCTCCTCTGTTTGCAGATAAAGTAAGGACGAGGATGCAAGATCGCAATAACGGTAATATTCCTTATGGCGATCTTACTTATGGTGATTTGGCAACCACATCAACGTTGTAGCTCTTGAACTTTGTACAAACATTAAGCTCAAACACCAGCTCAAGAAGGAGCAATCTTCTTCTAGAAAGGAACTCAAAAGTTTCTGTAGATATTTTGGTTTTATCACTCCAACTGATAAGATCTAGCAAGATCTCATAGGAAGAAATCTCGAAGAGGAGATGATTATACCAGATCAAAGAAAAAATATAGGTCCAAGAGACCTAGAGATACCAAGTTAGATGTTTGTCGGACATGCAGAAAGACTGGCCACAAAGCTAGTGAATGCCGCTCCGGAACCAAGATAAAGAAGATCAAACTTCTTGGTATGGACGAAGAAACCAAAGGTAATTTACTTGCCATTCTTGATGAACCTTTCTCTGATTTTCAGGTAGATATGATGAATACAGTGAGGACGAAGACATTGATCTCGATTATGATTCAGACAAAAGCCAATCAGGAAAAAATTGCACCAGTACTGAAGCCTTCGGTACTTGTGACAGTACACCATATATCCGAGTACTTTCTGACCATTCAAAAGAAGCTCTCTTCGATGTCATTCAACACATAAAGGATAATGAGGCTAGGTTGTTTGGGAATCCAACCTTTGACTTGTATTTGCTTACACAAATTTTGAATGCGTTCAAAATTATTCTTGGAGAAATTACAAGAAATAATATAGGATATTATTTTCTGAATATAATATTTGCATAATTTAATATGTCCCGGTAGAGTAGTAATTTCTTCTTTGGTTTGGAAATCTTCAACCCTGTAGAGAAATTGTTGGGGGAGAAGTTGTTAATAAACATTTTGTTATTAACAAAATTACTTCGCTTGATAGTGGTGCATATAGGAATTGTATTGTAAAAGGTATTGTTAAGGTCTGATTAGGACTCCTGTATCTACATTTCCATTTTCTTTGTTAGGAGTTTTGCTGAGTAATCTAGCTGATGGGCTTGTTTACTTTAATTGTTAACCTAACTTCTCTGTTGATATCAATGATCCTAATATCATGGAATCCTTAACCCTTAATGTCAAAACTAAATATTTGAACAGTAAAATCAACACTCGTGAAATAGCTATTATTTACCGAGTATACTATCGGCTTATGAAAACAACTCTTAATCATAAAGCTCGCAATAAAAGTCTGAAAGGTGAGACTATGCTTATGGAACCCAACCATGAACATAGTTCTACCTTTGTTGCTCGTCTCCTCAAATGGAAACATATACTCTCCAGCAATGATTGGCGTTTTCAAAACATATCTTAACCTTTTGCGTCTCATTCTGAAAGATCTCAGATAGAAAGAGTCGTTCAATTTCCAGATGGGTCTATAGAACTAAAATTTCTTAATAACTCTGTTAGGAGATCTTCTTCGTGTCGAAGGTCATCCTGGTCCCCTTCTACTTTGTGTCCCTCAAGAACTGTTCCCGGGCCACCTTCTTCTTCAAAAACCCTGGAGGATGCTGAAGAAGCAGAAGCAGATAATGATGAAACTATTTCTGTTACAGACAACAGTAAAGGTAAAGTCACAGGAGTAGACTTTTCAGGTAATTTACCTAAAGTATTTTACCAAGATATCTCTGGCAGTCCCACTGCAAGTGAAATGGAACCTCCTATAGAAAATAAACCATCTTGGTTGCTCGAGATTCTCAAGACAAGTAAAACCTTTGAGCCTATTCCGAACATCCTGCATGAACAATGGACTCATCCTGACAATCATGTAAAAAGAAAATCGTATGTTTCTACCTATACTCTTAAGCAAAGATAATCCTTTAGAGATTTGTGGATGACGGATATGAGAAGAATCGGTTGTGAAATAGAATTCTTCAAATGGTTTGAAATGACTAGTAGGATTTATAATTGTGCTGAGTCATTACAAGTTATCATTAATAAATGGTACACTGCTTCTAATAATGTTGTTGAATCTATCACTCCTCCTCTTGAAGGAATTAACATCCCTATTGCAGGAACGGTGATGAAAGCTTCTCCTTACGAAGAGAAAAGTGATAAGACAGGTGGTTTGCTTACATCTGCAGATATTGACCGAGTAGTTGAAAACAACAATTACTCCAACCAAATTCTTCATGTCATATCTAGACAAATAGAAGATACTAAACCTACCATCAGTGGAAGACCGACTCCGGCTTCTACTTCATCCAGCCATAATATTTTAAACCTATCCTGGATTTAAAATCCTTGAATTTTCCAAAGAAAAATTCCCCAAACTTTCTGATACTTTTGCAGTAACAGGAAATATCATTGAAAAAATCAATGTACAACTTAACAACTTCAACATCTCCGTAAAAGAAGATAAAGTGCCTAAAAAGGTTTCTACCCTTCAGAAGGAACTGGTCTTAACTCTTCAGGAGAAATCCACTCTCCTCAAAGTATATGCTAGTAGTCGTTTTCATAATATGAAAAACTACCCTAATAAACCTTCTTTCTCCACTGTTAAGATAGGTGTTAATAAACATTTTGTTATTAACAAAATTGCTTTGCTTGACAGTGGTGCAGATAGGAATTGTATTGTAAAAGGTATTGTTCCTAAAAAGTATTTACAAAAAAGTACTTCAAAATTATACTCCCCTACAGGAGAACCTTTGAAAATAAATTATAAGCTTTCTAAAGCTCATATTTGCAATAATGACATTTGTTTAACAAATGATTTTTTTATTACTGAGGACATCAATGAAGATATTATCCTTGGAATACCTTTTTATCACTCAGATAAAACCTTATTTACGAATCTAGATGGTATTACTAGCACTATCCTTGGAAAAGATCTTCATTTTCCTTGTGTTAAAATCCTTTCACAAGATGAAAGTAATTTTGTTATAGAAAACAACATTTTCCGAATTAATGACCTTTCACAGCATATCACCTATTTAAAAGATGAAATTCGTGTTAAGAAAATCGAACAGATTTTAAAAACCCCGAAGATAGTTACTAAAATAGCTAATCTTCAGAAAAGATTTGAAGAAGAAATATGTTTTGATTTCCCTAATGCTTTTTGGGAACGTAAAAACCATATTGTGGAGTTATTATACATTAAGGGATTCAATAAACAGGCTATTGCCACTAAGGCAAGGCCCATTCAGATGAATCACGAAATGATGGAATTTTTTAAGAAAGATATTGACACTCTTTTAAAAAATAAGATTACTAGGATTTCTAAATCACCTTGGAGTTGTTTTGCTTTCTACGTTAACAAAACCACAGAGAAAGAAAGAGGAGCACCAAGACTAGTAATCAATTAAAAACCTTTAAACTCAGTTTTAAAATGGATAAGGCATCCCATACCTAACAAACGAGACCTTTTGAAAAGGACTTAAAACTAATATCTATAGCAAGTTTGATATGAAATCGGGTTTTTGGCAAATTCAGATTTACAAAAATGATAAATATAAAACTACTTTCGATATCCCGTTTGAACAGTATGAATGGAATGTAATGCCTTTTGGGCTTAAAAACACCCCTTTTGAATTTCAAAATATCATGAATTCCATATTCAATGATTATTCTTATATGTCAAATGTATACATTGATGATGTGCTAATTTTTTCAGAGAACATTGACTCTCATTTCAAACAACTTAACACCTTTTTCAAGATTGTTAAAAATAATGGGTTAGTTGTCAATGCCAAGAAAATGGTACTCTTTCAAACTAGCATCATGTTTTTAAGTCATGACCTTTATCAGGGTACTTACAAACCTATTTGCAGGGCCACAGAGTTCTCTTCCAAGTTTCCTAATGAAATCTCTGATAAAACCCAACTTCAGAGGTTTTTAGGAAGTTTAAATTATGTAGCTGATTTTATTCCAAAACTCAGACATGTTTGCGAACCTTTGTATAAAAGGCTTAGGAAAAATCCAGTACCTTGGACTACTGAACAAACTAAAGTTGTCATCCTTGTTAAGACTTTAGTCCAAGCTATTCGATGTCTAGGAATCCCAAACCCAAATGCTTTTATGATTGTTGAGACTGATGCGTCTGATGCAGGTTACAGAGGAATCCTTAAGCAAAAAGTAGATCTTGAATCTACCGAGCAACTAGTTTGTTTTACATCCGGAATCTGGAATACCTCTCAAAAAATTTATTCAACAGTAAAAAAGGATGTTTTGTCTGTAGTGCTATGTATCTCTAAGTTCCAAGACGACCTAATCAATAAAGAATTTTTATTAAGAGTAGATTGTAAATCTGCTCAAGAAATCTTGCAAAACGTTGTCAAAAACCTTGTTTCAAAACAAATATTTGCTAGATGCCAAGCTCTACTATCTAGCTTTAATTTCAAAATTGATTTTATCAAAGGAGAAGATAATTCTCTACCAAATTTTCTAACTCGTGAATTCTTGCCGGGAAAACATGAAGCCGTTTAGACCAAACACTCCTTCCAAATGAGACAACCTCCTAAAAGAAAAAATGGCTAGACCATTTATTCATCCCCCTTTAACACCAACAAATGCCGAAACTTCACAAAGGCCTGAACTAACCTTTCAAAACAAGTTCACAGCTCTAGCCGACTATCCTAGACTACCCTGCCCTTCTCAACAAAAGCTTCCAAAGCTTCCTTGTCCACCGCAACCAAAGATGATCAATCTTAGGCCAATAAAGCCCTTTGAACAAGGCACATCTTCTAGCTCCATTCAAACCAAAGAGAGCTATACCATGAAACCACCTGAGTCTTTTGCCCAAGCTATTAACCCTGAGTTAACCAAAACAGCCCATTTCTAACCAATTCCAAAAGAAGAATCTTTTCAATTTATTGTTTCACAGGTATTGTCTATTATGGCTCTCAACAAAGAATACAAAAATGTAGTTACAGGAGTCCTAATCAGACCTTGTTACACAGATTCCAATTATGTGGATACTGACAATTTATTAAACACAGGAAGATTCTATAAAGCCATTCTTATAGATACGGATTCAATAGAAATTGAGCATTCTAGAGATGCAAACAATTTTATTAATTACTCAAGATTTACTATCAAGAAAATCTTGCATCCATTTGAATTGTTTGCAGACCATTTACATACCCCCATTGCTTTGACGATAACTCACAAACCACATACTTATAACTGGTATGATTATAAGGCAGCATGGATGAATTTCCTTTATTTGAGACCAAGACATATTTGGTTCTTGAAGTATAGTCCAAATATCATCAAAGAACCTATTCCCAGATGGTTCTACGAATGGTGGAACTTATTCGGAGGAATTGAGAAGATTCTCCACCAACAATTTCTGAACAGGTTTGAAGATTTCCAAACCAAAGAAGAAATTACTACTTTACCGGCACATATTAAATTAAGCAAATATTATATTCAGCAAATAATATCCTATATTATTTCATGGAATTTCTCCAAGAATGATTTTGAACGCATTCAATATTTGTGTAAACAAATTCAAGTCAAAGGTTGGATTGCCAAACAACCAAATGTTAAGGTCCAAGAGAAGGCAAGATCTTCTACAAAGAGTTTATCCAAAGCAGCCCTCAAACAAAAATTGAAAGAAGCACTGTATAACATGGAAAAATATGATGAACACCAGATCATGAAAATGATTGAAGATGCAGTTTCCATAGAAAGCAGCAGTGAAGACAATAGAGACATGTGTGATCCCAAAGGTTTAGCCTTGGCTTACATCGACCCTGATTATGAATAGAAAAAAGGACCCTTATGGAAAAATATAGACAAAGCCGGAATTATTTTTCCATATAGTGGCAGTTCACTATTCTAAATTAGCATCCATTGAGAAGCTACAAGACAAGACATTTTTGTGAAAAAGATGTTTCATTATATGTCTTTAGTCAAAAGGAGATTCCCACTCAAGTCACTTTTGAAAAAGAAGTAGACCCTAGTGTCTTCGACTATGAGAAAATTATTCTCCACTACATCTACTTTAGCAAAAGAAGTAGACCCCTCCTTTTGTCGGCAACATCTTAGCCTTACACTTGTATGCCTTAGATATGAAGACAACCTCTTCCTCTCTTATATAAGGAGGCTTTCATTTACATTTAGAGGCAGCAGAAAATATCAGGATTCACTCCTATATTCTCAAAGCCTCCCCTTGTAATGTTCTTTTCCTTTGTAATGTTTCCCATGTTTGGATATATGCAAGAAACGTCAGTTTCTTGTAAGTTTTCCAAGTTTTCTCTATATGCATTAAACGTCAGTTTCCTGTAAGTTTTCTAAGTTTTCTCTATTTTAGTTTCATATTATTTAAGATTCATTTTATGGTATCAGAGACCCTTTTTGTGGTATCATCTTCTTCGTGTCGAAGGTCATTCTGGTACCCTTTTACTTCGTGTCCTTCAAGAACCGTTCCCAGGCCACCTTCTTCTGACCCTTATGAAAAAATAGTGATGCAAACCTGAAACAGCCTAAATGGCCCAGTCCATTTGGACTTGAACTTGTCAGGAAACAGCCTCAATCTTGAGTTGAATAAGAGCATCAGATCACTAATAATAAATTCACACTTTTCAATCTTTTAATCATGGTACTTTTTCATCTTTTCTTTATACAGGGCTGAACTTTCATATGGTTTTAGGCGAAACTCATCAAGATCATTCATATCCATTAGCCTTTGACTTGATACGGCCCCCCAATCCAAATTCAACATCTTTAGCGCCCACATTGTTTTATGCTCTAAGCTCTATAAGCAAATGACATGACTTCCCATATACAAGTTGGTTAGGAGACATACCTATGGGAGTCATCAATGTGGTGCGATAGGCCGGTAGAGAATCATCCAATCTTCTTGACCAATCAGTTATGCTGGCGTTCAAAGTCTTTTGAAGGATTTTCTTTATCTCTCTATTTGACACCTCAACTTGCCCACTAGACTGTGGATGATAAGGAGTGGATACATTGTGAAGACCCTCATATTTCTCTAGCAATGCTTCGAACAACTTGTTACAAAAGTGAGAAACTCCATCGGTGATAACTGCACTAGGTTTACCAAATCTAGAAAAGATACTATTTTTCAGGAATGCGGTGACACTCTTTCCCTCATTGTTTGAAAGTGCAATTGCCTCCAGGCATTTCGATACATAGTCAACCGCAACAAGAATATATTTCATCCCATGCGAACTCATAAATGGACCCATGAATTCAAGGGCCCAGACATCAAATAACTCAATACCGAATATTAGATTCATAGGTAGCTCTTGCTTCTTTGAAATTCCTCCTTCTCTTTGGCAACGATCACAAGACTTGGCGAAATCATGAGCATCTGGTGCATGGTAGGCCAGTAATATCCACACTGCAAGATTTTATGAGTAGTTCGAATACCACTATGGTGCCAACCAATAGGCGCTGAATGACACACCTCTAGTATACTCATCATTTTCACCTCGGTCACACAACCATGAATAATCCCATTAGGAGAAATACGAAACAAGTAAGTCTCATTCCAAAAGAACTTTTTCACATCATACATAAACTTTTTTCTTGGGTGAAGTGACAAATCCGATGGAACCAAATTGCTTGCCAAGTAGTTAGCAAAATCTGTGAACAATGGGATAATATCATAAGAAGCAGCCAATACCTGTTCATCCAAGAATTCATCATTAATTTTAGCCCTATCTCCTAACTTGAGCATACCTTCCTCCTCCATTCTAGACAAATGGGCGGCAACCTAATTTTCTATTCCCTTTCTATCCTTCACCTCAAAATCGAACACTTGCTACAACATACCCATCTAATCAACCTCGATTTTGCATCCTTTTTAGTCATCAGATATCTCAATTCACAATGGTCAGTATGCATTATGACCTTAGTACCAAGCAAGTAGAATTAAAATTTCTCGAATGCAAAAACCACAACAAAGAGTTCATGTTCAGTCACAGTATAGTTCTTCTGAGCCACATTCAGAGCTTTCTTGGCATAGTAAATCGGATGAAGAATCTTCTCTCGCCTCTGTCCCAATACCACACTAAGTACCACCGTATTCGCATCAAATGTCACTTCAAACGGTTGCCCCCAATTTGATACTAACCTTTTCGAGTAGCTTGCACAATGGCTATGCAATTTCGAGAAATCTTTTATGAACCTCCGATACAAACTTGCATGCCCAAGAAAACGTCCCATATGGACAAGTGAATGTGGTTTTCTCGTGATATTTTGGAGCTATGAAGATTTTACTGTAGCCCGAATACCCATCTAGAAAGAAATACTAACCCTTGCCAGCAAGACGATCCACCATCTGGTCCATGAACGGCATCGGGGAGTGATCTTTTTCTGTCCATGCATTTATCTTGCGGT
This sequence comes from Solanum lignicaule, assembly GCA_029582545.1. Taxonomy (NCBI): domain Eukaryota; kingdom Viridiplantae; phylum Streptophyta; class Magnoliopsida; order Solanales; family Solanaceae; genus Solanum; species Solanum lignicaule. The sequence goes on from JAJOOF010030983.1 coordinate 14,912, forward strand.
TATCCATGCATACTCTCCATCCAGTCACTAACCTCATTGGGACCATCTCATTTTCACGTTCAGAACCACAGTAATCCCACCTTTCTTAGGTACACACTGAACATGACTGACCTAATTACTATTTGCAATAGGGTATATGACTCCTGCATCTAATCATTTAATAATTTCCTTTTTCACTATCTCTTGCATAGGTGGATTAAGTCTCCTTTGGTTCTTAATACTTTGATTGCTGCTCGACATGAGTTGAATTTTATGAGAACAAATGCCAGAATGAATCCCAATAATATCCGCAATAGACCATCACATAGCGCTCTTGTTCCTCTTCATAATAGAAACCAAGGCCTCAACTTGCTCCTCGCTCAAATCCGCAACAATGATTACTGGAAAGTGCTATTTCTCCCCAAGAGTACAAACCTCAAGTGTTATGGTAGAGCCTTGAGTTCCAGTTTTGGAGCCTCTTCTACAGACGATTTTGCTGGTGGAGAGTCGCATTTCTTCATATCTAATTCCAGTAATTTTGGTTTGAAACGGAATTTGAGCATATCAAGTGCGGCAACTAATTCATCATAGTCTTCAATACCTACACCGTCAAGATTCATCATTACTGTTGCCAGTGCATCAACATCCAACCTCTCTTTAATAGACACTTCGGGAACTCGCTCCACAATAAGATTCACCATTGATACCGACTTAAGATCAGTTTCCTGTTTAGTAGACCTATAAATATTGAAAGTCACATTCTCATTATTCAGTCAGAACTTCATATTCCCTCTCTCCATATCGACTAAGACATGCCCAGTAGCAAGGAATGAATGGTCGACAATGGCATCAGATTAATGCAGTCGGTTTTGGAGCCCCTAAACCCAACTTCTTGTAGATCGATGATGCATCCACAAATTGGACTCATTTAGGGCTTTATTTTAATAGAAATAGTATCCTCGAATGTTTGTTTTATCTCAATACCTGATTAAAATGCTTAAGTTTCAGGTATTTGTAGTTTTACTGGAAGCATGGACACTTAGGTGCAAAGCGAAGCAAAAAGGGTTGAAAAGAACAAGAAACAAAAGTCTGCGGATCACCGAGTCCAACTTAGCGAGTCGCTGAATTGACATGCACCACCCTCTGTTCCAGTACGTGAAGCCTTGAAGGAAGTGGATCAAAAGGCGAGGAAAGGAGCAGTTGGCAAGTCACCGATTAGTTCCGCAAAGCAGTACTGTACCTCCCAATGATCCTGAATATGAGGATGCTGAAGGCGATGAGCTGATTAAAGGGCGGATCACCGAGTTCAATGGCGATCTCGACTAATGTCTCCGAACGATCCTCCACAGCACAATATGTGAAAACTATAAATACTAGTTATAGTTGTAGTCTTAGTGTGGAACATTTTAGAGTAAAGATTATTATTAGTCTATAGAATTTTTCTGTATTTTTCTCTCAAGTTTGGAGAGAGTTTGGTGGAGACTTGAAGAGAGGAGTTCATCTTCCCCAAGTTGGAAGTGGGTCTTGTTTATTCTTCTTCCGTAGCTTAATTCAAGGTTTAATTTCTTATACCCAGTTGATTTCTTTATCATGTTAGGTATAAATTCTTATTTCTTGATGTGTGGCTAAAAAACCCCATTCTTGGGGTGTGATTTAGCAAATATGGGTTGATATTCTTGTTAGGTCTTACTTGCTGATAGGTTAGATGTATGATAATGGTGATTTCACCTAGTGGTTGTGGTTTAATCTAAAGGGTTTGTAGTTGCAAATACGAAGCCAGCCATGTGTTTTCGGCTTGCCCTAGAAGGAGGTCGCGAAACCAAAACCACTAGACTGATTGCCTAGGGAGTAGGTCGACATAAGGTTCAGCCTCAGAGGGTGAGCCTTAGTCCCATATCCTAACACTCAGCTCGAGAGAGTGAGTGGGGTAAGGCGTAGGCTGGTCTTCATGCGGCAAATGGGTGTCCGAGAGGAACACATTTGAAACGGGGTAAGTTGCTCGAGAGGGAACTTATTTCCATTTAAAGCTTAGCCTAGTCACTATTGTCTTGCAAATTTCCTATTGAAAGCATGTA
>JAJOOF010030984.1:0-13592 GCA_029582545.1 Solanum lignicaule
CTCAGTATTCAGTATTTTCAGTATCTATATCATGTTCAGATTATATCATTGCTTATTTGCTTTGTTCAGTTATATATTTATTTCAGCTTTACTCTATCTTGCATGCTCAGTACCTTTCAAGTACTGACGCATACGTGCACTACATCTTCTCGTGATGTAGGTTCAGGTTCTCAGCATCCAGATCACGCTTAGATCGGTTCCCGATCTCCAGTCCAGCAGAATCAGTGGTGAGTCCTCATTCTCTGAGGATATTAGTCATGAGTTTGTTTTCAGTACTTTAGTCTTTTAGTTTCAGTTTTGCTATACATAGCTGGGGCCTGTCCCAGCATTTCTAGTCAGTTAGATGCTATTTTCAGACATAGTTAGATTCAGCTTAATATTGAGTTAATATCTTCTTTGTATTAAACTCATCAGTTTTCATATATCTCAGTTATAGTATATGTGTATTCCCCATCTTTTCATTTTATTTATGACTTAGCTTCCGCATCAGTTTATTATCTTTAGTATGCTCATGATCATGCCAGCAGGGTTTGCTTGGGATCACTTGTGGTCCTAGGTCTCGTGTCCGCATCTCGGGGGTAGTCTCGGGGTGTAACAAACTTGGTATCAGAGCATTAGGTTTAAGTGTCCTAGGATGTCTGAAAAGCCGCACTAGGTAGAGTCCTTTTCATGGATGTGTAGTGCGCACCACATATATTGAGAGGGAGGCTACAAAGTGCCTTAGGAAAAGTCTTCATTTTCTTGTTACTCTTATCGAGCGTAAGGTATGATCTAATTTCGTTCTAACTCGACGTTCTACGTTTCAGTGATCATGCCTCCTCGTAAAGCTAACACCAGGAATGCGAATGCCAGGAACGCAAACGCAGCTCCTCCAGTCCCTTATCAAGAAGTGTCGAATGCAGAATTTAGAAACGTCATTCAGATGTTGGCTCAAAATGTGGCCAACCAGAACAATCAGCGGGCTCCAGTTTTGGTAAAATGCCAATGTTGGGTCAGCTGTAGCTAGAGTACAAGACTTTGTTAGGATGAATCCGCCAGAGTTCTTAGGATCGCAAGTTGGAGAAGATCCCCAAACTTCATTGATGAGGTCAAGAAGATCTTTGAAGTGATACAGGTAACTGGGAATGATCGGGTTGAGTTAGCATCTTACCAACTGAAAGATGTAGCTCATATCTGGTATACTTAGTGGAAGGAGAACAGGGGTACAGATGCAGCTTCTATTACTTGGGATTGTTTCAGCGAAACTTTTCTGGATAGGTTTTTCCCCATAGAGTTGAGAGAAGCAAGGCCCAGGAATTTATGAACTTAAGGCAGGGTAACATGACTGTCCAAGAGTATGGGCTCAAGTTTAACCAACTCTCCAGGTATGCTCCTCACATGGTTGCTGATTCCAGGGCTCAGATGAATAAGTTTCTGTACAGAGTGTCAAACTTAGTGAAAACAAAGTGCAGGAATACTATGTTGTTGGGAGACATGAACATCTCTAGGCTCATGACTCATGCTCAGCAGGTTGATGGTGATAAGTTTAGGGAACATGCTAAGGAGACTAAGAAAGCAAGAACAGGTAACTACGAGTATTTCCAACAGAAATTGGGTGGTGGAAATCGCTCGCAGTTTCAGCAGAAGTCTTCAACTCCAGCACCTTCATTAGCTAGTGTTCCATCCCCCAGGTTCTGTAACGATCAACAATGTAGGGCGTCAGGCTCCAAGTCTTAAGGTAGTGTTTCAGGCACCAAAACTTACCCAACTTGCCTGAAATGTAGTAAGAACCATCCAGGCGAGTGCCTTGCAGGTAAGGAAGGATGATTTGGGTGTGGTCAGTCTAGTCATAGATTGAAGGGTTGTCCTTCTAGATAGGGTCAAGGAGGAAATAATGGTAGAGCTCAGTCTACAACGTCAGCATCACCAGTAGGTCGCCCGACTCAGCAGGGTAACTCATCTGGTACAAGTGGCGGATAACGCCAAAACAGGCTCTATGCTCTTCAGGCTCGCCAGGATCAGGAAGAATCTCCTGATGTAGTCACTGGTACGTTACGAGTCTTTGATCTCGATGGTTATGCTTTATTAGATCCATGGGCTACTCTTTCTTTTGTAACTTCTTATATAGCAATCCAATTTAATGTTAGTCCATAAACTCTTTCAGAACCCTTCTCAGTCTCTATTCCAGTCGGTGACCCAGTTATAGCTAGATGGGTATACAGAAATTGCCCTGTCACAATTTCTTAGAAAGTCACCTCAGCAGATCTTGTAGAGTTAGAAATGATAGACTTCGATGTCATTCTAGGCATGGATTGGTTACATTCATGTTATGCCTCAGTTGATTGTAGAACTAGGATTGTTGGAAATCTTAAGTCGATAAAGGGAAAATATGGGAATGGGGTAGAATAAAGCTTTGTGAATCAGACTAGGCAATTCAATCTCACAATTTTTTAAAAAAAATAAATAAAAGAAAACACAAAATGGCCAACCAGATCACTTAAATGCTCAAGAGAACATATTTTAGGATAGGGGATCATAATAACACAAAGAATAAACGAAAAGAATGTTAAACTTCTCTTTCTTGGATTATATTTACTTACAATATGATTGTTTAGTGATTTTGATTCGGCATGATTTGTTTTTCATATTAGTTGTTCTTATATTTTTGTGATTACTATTTTGATGCTTGATCACCATTAAAATAAACATAGTGTCCGAATTGAACTCCGGAGAGGAATAAGAGGATAGAACGTGGAATATAAGGAGCATGATTTTCTCTTAATAATTATGGTTAATTTGTATCTAGGATAGGGATATACCTAGAAACCATGATTGGTCACTATACATGAAGAAATCTTAATGCTCGGTACTTAATCCATCCTATCCCTGCTCAACGATGTAGTTAGGGTGTTATTTATCGTAGGCGATTAGAGGTCGGGAGACCATGATCATACATTTAACCCTATTAATCAATAACTAGATAATCAAATAAGTTGATGAAATTGATGCTAAACATAATTATTAGTTAAATTATAATCCTAGATCGATTCATTCATTGATTGTGTAAACATCTATCTTTACTTAGTTAATTGATTTTTAGTTATTTTATCTTTATTTTTAGTTTAACTAATAGATATTCATCTTTGAAATCTTCCCCTTTAAATAAATAATTAGAATTAGTATAATTTAGTAAATAGTTAATCGACAAGTCCTTTGGGTTCGATAATCCGACTCTTTTAGAGACCCTATATTACTTGCACGATCACGTACACTTGTGTGTGCAATTGGAAGCAACAAGTTTTTGGCGCCGCTGTCGGGGATTTCAAAATTAATTGCTTTTCTAGGTTAAACTTTTTCTTTTTATTTATTTAAGATTTTATAAAAACAAAAAAAAAATAAAAAAATCCTTATTTTATGTTATTACTATCATTTTTTTTCTTTTGATTTGGTTTTTACAGGTTTTGGAGAAGTCTGAGTATACGAAATTTGCAGCTAAAGAACACGTTTGAGCTTAAGTGTAAGGTGACGACCCTTGATGAAAAATTAAGAGAACATGCTACTAGCTAGGCGTAGAGGCCCAGAGAGTTTTTCTAACCCTTGTTTTAATTTTTTTTTGATGCTTTGGGGACATAGCATCTTTTTAAGTGTAGGGTAGAGGAATGATTTCTAGTTTTTACTATTTTATCGAGTCTTTTCTTTTTCTTGACGTAACCACGAAGTCTCGTCGAAATCAAAATTTGGATCTCCCTAAGCGACGCGCTAGCAACACGGACCTCTCTGCCTCAAATTGGACCAGGCGAGGCAAAATTTTGCCTCACCTCCGCGACGCGTTAGCTCAACGGAGCATTTTGCCACAAATTGGAATAAATTTTCCACTTTGAGGAGTTGCCTCCACGACGCGCCATGGGTCAACATGCTCGATCCCTGCACTTTTAAAGCTCAAAACCCATTAGTAAAAACATGATGGGTTGCCTCCCATCCAGCTCCTTAGTTTTGGTCATGGCACGACACATATTTTTTTTTATTTTTCTGAATATATCATTTCATTTTTTTTCTAATTCCTAAGAACTAAAATAACTAAACAAAAGCAAATAAATCCTAACTATTACAAGGGGTCACGGGTTGCCTCCCACATAGCGCCTGATTTAACATCTCGACACGACCCATCTCTTGACTCATTCGTCATTCAATGTAAGAGCTTCTAGCTCACGATCCACATCATTCCGAAAGTAGTGCTTGACCCTTTGACCATTCACAAGGAAAGTAAAGCTCTTATCCTTGTTTCTTAATTCCACAACACCAAGTTGGGTCATCCTCACTACTTTAAATGGACCACTCTACTTAGACCGCAGCTTTCCGAGGAACAACTTCAATCTTGAGTTAAACAACATCACTAGTTGACCAGGCTTAAAGGTGCGCGACATGATATGCTTGTCATGCCACCTCTTGGTCTTCTCTTTGTACAACTTAGCATTTTCATAGGCGTGAAGCCTGAACTCTTTTAACTCGTGCAGTTGTGTTATTCTCTTTCTACCGGCTAACTAAGCATCCAGATTCAGCTTCTTGATCGCCCAATATGCCTTATGCTCCAATTCAACAGGTAAGTGACATGCTTTTCCAAACACCATTCGATAAGGAGAAGTCCCTATCGGTGTCTTGTATGCAGTCAGGTATGCCCACAATGCATCATCTAGCTTGTCAGTCCTATCTTTTATCTGGGCGTTCACAGTCTTTTGGAGGATCTGTTTGACCTCTCTATTCGACACTTCCACCTGCCCACTAGTTTGGGGATGATATGTTGTAGCCACCTTGTATCTCACTCCATATTTGGCTAACAAATTATACACTGAATTATTAATAAAGTGCGTACCTCCATCACTGGTCATTGCCCTTGGAGTTCCGAACTTGGTGAAGATGTGTTTTCGGATGAACTTCACAACCACTTTTGCATCATTGGATGGTAGTGCAACTGCCTCCACCTACTTAGACACGCAGTCCACTGCGACTAGGATGTAGTGATTACCACGGGATGATGAGAATGGTCCCATGAAGTCTATCCCTCAGACATCAATGATCTCATCCTCTAGTATATTGCTCAATGGAATTTCATGCCTCCTAGAAATGGTGCCCATCCTCTGACACTGATCACAACCTTTCACAAACAACGCAACATCTTTAAACAGAGCAGGCTAAAAGAAACTAGATTGCAATACCTTATGTGCAGTTCGTTCGCCTCCGTGAGGTCCACCATATGGTGAAGAATATATAGAAGGGCTCATCCCATATATAGAAGCGTGTATCATACTTCAGCCTCTGTTTTTGTGTGTTGAGGCCCCAGGTGGAAATAAACCACTCACCAGAAAATTCACAATATCAGCATACCAAGACACTTGAACAATGTCCAAAGCAAGCAATTGCTCATCAGGAAACTCTTCACGAATCTGCCCCTCATTCTTCACATGAGTTGAATCTTCCAATCTGGACAGATGATCAGCTATCTGGTTCTCAGTTCCCTTCATGTCCCTTATATCTAGATCAAACTCTTGTAGTAGCAGAATCCACGTAATCATCCTCGGCTTGGCCTCCTTCTTGTTAAACAAATATCGGATTGCAGCATGATCAGTATAGACTATAACTTTGGTTCCCACCAAGTATGATCTGAACTTATCAAATGCGAACACTAATGTCAGAATCTCTTTCTCAGTAACAGTAATATTTGATTGGACTGCATCAAATGTCTTGCTCGTATAGTAGATGGAATGGAACATCTTCTTTTTTCTTTGCCCAAGTACTCCCCCAAACGCTATGTCACTGGCATCACACGTAAGCTCAAATGGAAACTCCCAATTCGGAGCAATTATAATAGGAGCTTCGATCAACTTTTTCTTCAGCAGCTGATCAAATGCCTGCAAATAGTTTTCATCAAAAATAAACTTCATCTCTTTCTCTAACAGGCTGCACATAGGTCTTGCAATCTTAGAGAAGTCCTTAATGAACCTTCTATCGAAACCAACATATCCAGGAAGCTTCTCACTCCTTTCACTGTGATGGGAGGTGGCAACTTCTCAATAACTTCCACTTTAGCTTTGTCAACTTCCAGCCCACTTTTGGAGATCTTGTGCCCCAACACAATTCCCTCTCGAACTAGAAAGTGACACTTTCCCAGTTCAACACCAGATTTGTTTCTTCACACCTGGCAAGCACTCTATCAAGATTAGTCAAACAAAGTTCAAAAGACTCACCAAACACTGAAAAGTCGTCCATGAACACTTCAACAATATCCTCCACCATATCATGAAAGATTGCAATCATACATCTCTGAAATGTGGCTGGGGCATTGCACAAGCCGAATGACATGCGCTTGAACGCATATATGCCATATGGACAAGTGAATGCAGTCTTCTCCTGATCCTCTGGTGCAATGACGATCTGATTGTACCCTAAATAACTATCAAGGAAACAATAGTACTCCTGGTCATCCAACTTATCCAACATTTGATCAATGAAAGGTACCGGATAATGGTCCTTTCTCGTGGCATCATTCAACTTCCTGTAGTCCATACTGATCCGCTACCCTATCATTGTCCTGGTAGGGATTAACTAATTGTTCTCATTAGTCATCACCGTTATTTCACCCTTCTTGGGCACACACTGTACTGGACTTACCCATTTGTTGTCTGATATTGGGTACATAATCCCTGCATCTAACCACTTGATTACCTCTTTTCTCACCACATCCTTCATCAATGGGTTTAGTCTCCGCTGATGCTATGCACTCGGCTTATGCCCTTTCTCCATATAGATTTTATGCATGCACAACGCGGGACTAATTCCATGGATGTCGAACAGTTGCCAATCCAGAGCTGCTTTCCTCTTTTTTCAGGATGATTAATGTTGCTTCCACCTATGCATCAGACAATGTTGCAGACAAAATAACTGGTAAAGTTTTATCTTCTCCCAAAAATGCATACCTGAGGTGGGCTAACAATGCTTTTAATTCCAACTGAGGTGCTTCTTCAATGAAGGGCTTAGGTGGTGGACCCAACACCCTATTCAGCTGCTCTCATCGATCTTCAGATGTACCTACAAGTGCCACATCAAGAAATTGCACAATTTCCTATGGCTCAGCATCCCCATAAATATCATGCCCTACTAACACTCGCTCCAAAGGGTCCTTAGATGCAATGTATCAAGCCTCTTCCTTAAGATTTATCACAATTATGGTAGACAACTCCTCATACATAGCTGACAGTTTTAAAGCTTTATACACATCGAAAACCTCCACCTTATCATGGGCCCGCATAGTGAGTTGCCCAGCTGCTACATCTATCATCGCCCTCCTAGTCGCTAAGAAAGGTCTTCATAAGATGAATGGGACCTCAGGATCTGGATCAAAATTGAGCACAACAAAGTCTATTGGGAAGATCAACGACCCCACTTGCACTAACACATCCTCTACAACACCCTCAGGCCTACCTACAGACCTATCAACCAACTGTAAGATAATGGTAGTAGGTCTAGGACTACCCAACCCTAACTTTTTGTACAAAGAAGTCGGCATCAAATTTATGCTAGTTCCTAGATCACACAATCCTCTTGCATGAATGCTCTACCCTATAGTGATCTGAACCGTAAAGCTATCCAGATCTTTCAATTTAGTGGGCAACTTGTTTTGGATCCTGGAGTTGCACTCTTTAGTAAGTGCAACAGTTTCATATTTTGTGAGCCTCCTTTTATTCGCTACAATCTCCTTCACATATTTCGCATACCTAGGTATACCCTGCAAAAGATCTACCAATGGCAAGTTAATGTGAACTTGTGTCAAAAGAGAGAGGAACTTACCAAAACATTCATCCTTCTGTTTTTTGAATTTTTGAGGGAATGGAGAAGGTGGTTTCACTATTGGTTGCACTCTTTCTTCTTGTGCTACAACTTTCACCCTCCATGGGTTCACTCTCTTTACTCACAGCATCAATGTTTGTTTTCTTAGGAGCCAACTCCTCCAATTGTAAACCACTGCGTGTACTTACCGCGTTTACCTGCTTAGGATTTTGATCAGTATTTCCCAGTAAACCTCCTTGTGGTCATGAATTTTGGGCACTAGCAAACTACCCGAACTGTTTCTCCAGATTTTGGGTAGCCAACTGGTTATTCCTTACATCAACAACTAACTAGGCTTGATCAGCCATGATCTTTTTCAGCATGTCCTCCATGCTCATGTTACCATATTACTTTTTTGGCTGCTCTCGTTGGGCCTGTGGTTGGTACCCCTGTGTATTTCCTTAGGGTCTATACGGATTCTGGCTTTGACCCTGATTTTGATTTCCACCCCAAGAAAAGTTCAGGTGGGTGCGCCAACTTGAGTTATAAGAGTTCTCATAATTCTGTTGGCCTTCTCCTCGCTGGGCATTGCCTACAAAATTAACAGAGTCCGGGTTTGCACCACATACCTCTGCACTATGGTCACCACCACCGCAGATCTTATACCAAGATGGTTGTTGTTGAACTGCATTTACCTGTGTAGGCTATTGACCTAATGCTAGATTGATGAAATAGGTATTTCATTATATTCTGCATAGCAGCAATCTGTGCAGTCAAGGCAGTCACAACATCTACCTCTAACATACCTACAGTTTTCTAAATCACAGGTTTCACCCCTCATCCGTTCCATTCAGGGTTGCTTGTGAGATCCTGTTCAGCAAGGTGAATAGCTCAGCATATGTCTTCTCCAAAGCCTGACCACCTGCAGCTGAATCAAGTAGTATTTTGGTGTTAGGCTCCAATTTCTCAATGAATGTATGGACTAACACCTCATTAGACTGATGGTGATGAGGGCAACTCATCCACTTCAATTTAAACCTGTCCCAAACTTGGTACAAGTTCTTTCCCACTTTCTGCCTAAAGCTCAAAATGTCACTCCTCAACTTAGCTATTTTTCCAAATGGAAAAAATCGGATGGGGAATTTCTGTGCTAGATCATTCCAACCGGTTATTGAGTTCGCGGGCTCTGAGTTTAACCATCTTTTTTCTTCCCCAAGTAGAGAGAAGGGGAATAAAGTGAGCCTCACGAAATCCAAATTCACTTCAACTGGAGTATACGTATCACTGATCTCGAGGAAATTCTGAATGTGAACTGTTGGATTCTGGTGCGACAGACCAATGAACTGCCTATTAGTGTGCAACAGTTGCACCATACTCTGCTTAAATTCAAACCTTCCACCAGCTTTAGGTTTCTGAATGCATGATGTCACATTGGTGGGATGTGGGATTGCCATCTCTCGTACTTTCAACTCAGCCATTATTTCAGGTTCTTCTTCTTCAACTCTTGCTACTGGAGATGTTGGTTCACTAGCAACAAGAGGGACTGGATAAGTGAGTGGTCTTTGCCTTCTCCGGTAGTGAACAAACCTTTCCGGTTCAGCTAGAGGTGATACCAATCCTTGATCGTCGTCCAATTTGAAATTCTAATACGACCTGCAACAATGAAATGCTAAGATCAAGTTGTCAACACTTGATTTTTAACTTCAGAAATCAGAAAAATCAGATAATTTCTAATTCTAAAGTCTCCGGCAGCGGCGTCAAAAACTTGTTGCATCCAATTACACACGCAAGTGTATGTGGTCGTGCAAGTAATAAAGTGGCTCTGAAAGAGTCGGATTATCGAACCCAAAGGACTTGTCGATTAACTATTTACTAAATTATACTAATTCTAATTATTTATTTAAGGGGGAGGATTTCAAAGATGAATATATATTAGCTAAACTAAAAATAAAGATAAAATAACTAAAAATCAATTAACTAAGTAAAGATAGATGTTTACACAATCAATGAATGAATCGATCTAGTATTATAATTTAACTAACAATCATTTTTAGCATCAATTTCATCAACTTATTTGATTATCTAGTTATTTATTCACAGGGTTAAATGTATGATCATCGTCTCCCGACCTCTAATCGCCTACGATAAATAACACCTAACTACATCGTTGAGAGGTGATAAGATTGATTAAGTACCGAGCATTAAGATTTCTTCCTGTATAGTGACCAAGCATGGTTTCTAGGTATATCCTTATCCTAGATACAAATTAACCCTAATTATTAAGAGAAAATCATGCTTCTTATATTCAACGTTTTATCCTCTTATTCCTCTCCCGAGTTCAATTCGAACAATATGTTTATTTTAATGGTGATCAAAAATCAAAATAGTAATCACAAGAATATAAGAACAACTAATATGATAAACAAATCATGCCGAATCAAAATCACTAAACAATCATCTTGTAAGTAAATATAATTCAAGAACGAGAAGTTTAACTCCACATAGACATATAGCGATTACAATGAATCATTCAAATAAAAGATGTAAAATAAATAAAAGAGAAAGAAAAGATGGAATCCTAAATCAAAAGTTAATTTCTACTATCCTCCTCCTCCTAATAATTATTTTTATGGACTATTTATAAATATAGAAACCCTAAATAAAATAATTGAGACCAAAACCAACTGTGATTCCAAAACCAAACGGAATTCGACTTCCCCGTGAAAGAGTACCGCCGCCTCAAGCTTTGGAGTTGTTTCGCCTCAGGTGAATGACACATGGCAGCAGGCAGCAATTCAATTTGAATTCTGCCGATATTTTCAATATTTATAAATATTAATATAATATTTAATTTAATTCATTAAGTTGCCTACTTGATTTACTTCTTCAACCTTCCATCATTAATTCGTTTTAGCTCCAAACTTCTTCAACTTTATTCCAATTTAATCTTACAAATAAAATACACTATTTAGCACAATCCATAAAATTCATTCTCAAAAAGAACAAATATAAATACTAAATGTGAGGCAAATAATGATTAAAAATATGTATTTTGGCCTCACAACACTTTGCGATCTAGAATTTGAACCGAAATCTCCTCATAAGATAAGCTATCCTTGATCCCAATATTTTCAGTTGGTATGATCAATGAAGGATCGCCCATGCACTTCTTCAACATGGAGATGTGAAACACCGAATCAACTGCGGCTAACTCTTGTGGTAGCTCCAACTCATAAGCTACTTTTCCAATCCTCTTGGCTATTTGATAATGTCCAATATACTAGGGACTAAGATTTCCCCTTCTTATCAAATCTCATAACTCCCTTCATGGGAGAAACTTTCAAGTAAATCCAATCGTCTACTTCGAACTCTAACTGCCTTCTCTCAACATTAGTGTAGGATTTCTAACGACTCTGCGCTGTTTTCAACCTTACTTGAATCACTTTCACTTTCTCCATAGCTTGATGGACTAAATCTGGTCCTATCAACCTACTTCACCAACTTTAAACCATCTGATAGGAGATCTGTATCTTCTCCCATAAAGAGCTTCGTAAGGAGCCATTTGGATGCTCGAGTGGTAACTATTGTGGTAAGCAAACTCAATGAGAGGTAGGTGATAATCCCAATTTCCTTTGAAATCAATCACACAACCCTCAACATATCTTCTAAGGTCTGAATAGTGCTCTCTGCTTGCCCATCTGTCTGAGGATGAAAGGCAGTACTTAAGTTCACCTTTGAATCCAAGCCTTTTTGGAATGACTTCCAAAACTGTGCTGTAAATTGCGCACCTTTGTCTGAAATAATAGAGACCGGAACCATGAAGTTTTACCACCTCTTGAAGATACAACTTAGCATAATCTTCTTCCGAATGAGTAGTCTTTACCGGCCTAAAGTGGGCTGATTTTGTCATTCTATCGACAATCACCCAAATAGAATCATGCTGCCTGTGAGACCTTGGTAAACCTATGATGAAGTCCATATTAATCATCTCCCACTTCCATTTTGGAAGTTCTATATTCTGAACCAAACCACCGGGCCTTTGGTGCTCTACTTTAACTTGTTGGCAATTTGGGCACTTAGTAACAAATTCTGCAATGCCCTTCTTCATACTATTCCACCAATACACCTCTCTCAAATCACGATACATCTTTGTGGAATCCGAATGAATGGAATATCTAGAGCTATGAGCTTCGTCCATGATTCTCTCTTGGAGTCCATCCACCATTGGTATACACAATCTACCTTGATATCTTAATACGCTATCTCCCCTTTGTTCAAAAGCTAATACCTTTTGCTTATGAACATTTGCCTTCAATTCAAGCAAAATGGGATCTTGGTCTTGCTTTTCTTTCACTTCTGACACTAATGACGATTCAGCCCCATGCATCACCACTACTCCTCCTTCTGTGGAATCTATTAGTCGGACTCTTAGGCGTGCAAGTCTATGCACATCTTTAGCTAACTCTCTCTCTTTTCTTCCTCAACATGGGCGGTACTACCCATAGACAACTTGCTTAAGGCATCAGCAACAACATTAGCCTTACCTGGTGATAAAGAATACTCATGTCATAATCCTTGAGTAATTCTAACCACCTCATTTGTCTGAGATTATGCTCTTTCTGAGTGAACACATATTGAAGACTCTTGTGACCAGTGAATATATCAACATTAACACCATACAAATAATAACGTCATATCTTCAAAGAAAATACTACGGCAGCCAACTCTAAGTCATGGGTTGGATAATTCTTCTCATGAACTTTCAACTGTCTGGAGGCATAAGCTATGACTTTGCTATTCTGCATTAACACGCAACCCAAACCAACTCTAAACGCATCACAATAGACAACAAAGCCTTGTGTATCTTTTGGTAAGGTCAAAACTGGGGAAGTAGTCAACCTCTTTTTCAATTCCTGAAAGCTTTTCTCACAAGCTTTAGATCATTGAAACCTCACTGTCTTCTGAGTTAACTTGTTTAAAGGGGATGAAATAGATAAGAACCTCTCTACGAACCTTCTATAATAGCCAGCTAATCCCAAGAAACTCCTAATATCAGTTGGAGATGTGGGTCTAGGCCAATTCTGTACTGCCTTAATCTTCTGGGTATCAACTTTAATTCCCTCTCCAGACATAATTTGGCCTAAGAATGCCACAAACTCAAGTCAAAACTCACACTTAGAGAACTTGAAATACAACTCTCTATCTTTCAAAGTCTGGAGAACTATTATGAGATTACTAGCATGATCTTCTTCATTCCTTGAATAGATTAGTGTGTTATCAATGAAGACGATAACAAACATATCTAAATAAGGTTTAAGTACCCTATTCATAAGGTCCATGAATGTTGCAGGCTCATTGGTCAAACCAAAAGACATGACCAAAAACTCATAATGACCATAACGGGTTCTGAAAACTGTCTTTGGAATATCACATTCCCTTACCCTTAACTGATGGTAGCCATAGATTTATCTTAGAGAAATAAGAAACACCCTGAAGCCGATCGAAAAGATCATCAATTTTCGAAAGAAGATACTTCTTTTTTATGGTAACCTTGTTCAACTAGCGATAATCTATACACATCCTAAGGGAACCATCATTCTTTCTCACAAATAAGACCAGAGCTGTCACGACCCGATTTCTCAAGTCATGATGGCACCTACTATAACCCACCAGTAGGTAAGCCAACCCGTAACTCGGAACAACAAGTAATGGGTCTGAGGGTAGAAACTAAACAAGAGTAGGCAAATAACAATATAAACAGGCGGAAGCAAACCAAAAACATATATACAAAT
>JAJOOF010030985.1:0-15225 GCA_029582545.1 Solanum lignicaule
CCCCCCCCCCCCCCCCCCCCCCCCCCCCCCCCCCCCCCCCCCCCCCCCCCCCCCCCCCCCCCCCCCCCCCCCCCCCCCCCCCCCCCGACAAAAATAGACGTTGAAGGGTAAGCTTGGCGAATAGAGTTGTGCCTATGGCATTTATTAGGCGTGTAGTAATACCGGCAAAATACATATACAACCCCTCTAACTTGTCCACATTTTTCATTTTGATACTTTATCTTAACCTTGTTCCATTTTAACCCTTAAACTCCATTTTTTATGTACTATTTTAACACGAAATACTATTTTAATGATTTCTTTATTTTTATATATATTCTTCAATTGCAACTTCTTATTTTAAATCGACATGTGCCAGTTAATTTTAGTTAAAAATATTAAAAATTAACAAAAAATAATTATTTTTAAAAAATAATAATTTCTTTTAAGAGTGTTATGTATTTTTGTGTGAAAAATAACCGACGAAATTGCGTTGGTTTTCTTTCTTAAAAATCACCGACAACCTAACAAAGTCAATCGAATTTTAACATTTTTTAGTAGTGTTATTAGCAATGAACATAAGGTTTTTTTTACTCGTATTGAAGATGAGTTTTTTTTATTCGTATTGATTTATATCAAAAATTAAAAGTGAGTATTTGCGTTAAATTTGGAGAGTCTAGATGATAAGAAAAAATAAATAAGTAGTGTTATTTAATTTAATTGAATGTTTAAGAAAGAAAATCAAAGAACTTTCGTCAATTTATTTTCATGCAAAAATACAGAGAAATCTCAAAAAATAATATTATTGTTTGAAAATTTTTATGTTCGTTCGCGAATGTTTAATTTTCTTACGAAAATTAACATAGGCACACGTCTATTTTTTTAAAATAAGAAATTGCAATTGAAGAACATAAATAAATAAAAATCATAAAAATTAGTATTAGTGTTTAAATGGTACAGAAAAAATGGAGCTTAAGGATTAAAATGGAATAAGGCTAAGTTGGAGTGTCAAAATGAAAAATGAGGGCAAGTTTGAGGGGTTGTGTATGTGTTTGGCCAGTAATACCTTTCATAATTAATAATTATTTGAATACATATAAAAAAAATTTAAAGAAAATTGACAATTCGTGTATAATTAAATTTGCTAATTAACATATAATTATATTCATATATCATAAAAAATTGTAGTTATATACATGAAATATACATTGATGTTTGCTATATTTCATAGTTTTTTCTTAATTTTATTTGATGTTTGATTTGAAGTATAAGAAAATCACTCTTTTGGCTCATTATATAAAAGATGGGATAAAATAATCTGATGAGATATCTCAATTCATGGAATATTACTTATTTGATCACCTCGCGTATCAAATGAGAGATAAGTACATGAATGTTCGATTTTAGATCAATATTTAAGCCATATTTACAGTGTAAAAATATTTACAACTTCAACCACTTTTAGTATAGTCAAACATATGAGCTTGAAGTTGCATGATTATGGTTGAAAAGTTAGGAGGTCACGTTCATGACTGAACGTTACATGTATATAAAATTTAAATTTTTTTTTGCATGAACTTATAGCATATAACCTCATCATATGTGTTTGAAGTTAATACATTTATAATAGAAGTTCATATGATTTTTTTTACCTAGAAATAATGTATTTTTATTTTAAATTCAACAATTTAAGAAGATTCAATGCCCGAATCTACTTTAAATAAACTCAAGTTTGAACATAAATTTTAAGTACCATAAGGAAAAGACATTAATCATGTTTTTATTTTTAAAAAAATAACAACAAATGAACAAATTTATTTCATAGTAATGATTATTTGTTAATATTTTAAAGTGTTTTTAATGTCGTTCACTTGATTCAAACTTACTTTTTATATTTCATCAAAAATCTTCGATGCATTACACTTTAATTACTCTAGATATGAAAAATACTATTGTAAACAAACACCTAACAAAATTTTCTTAAAAACAAAATAGGTTATACCTTAAGAACAAAAATCAAAGCTTAAGAATTAGGCAGAAAACTCATCCGATCGGATTCTTCAATTCAATAATTTTGATTTACAAAGATATCTTTTTATTATGATGCTACTATTACTTTAGAGTAAATTTTGTTATTTGCATGTAATAACATAAATCTTTAATGACTTTTTGAAGAATTCTTTTAATTTTTAAAGGAGAATGAATTTTCTTTCGCATATTTTTTCTTATTTGTAAACATCATGAAATTAATAACTTTTGGTTGATCACAAATTTTCTTAATTGACATTCTTATTTTAATCACAAAATTGAATCTTCAAAAGATTTACCTGGCATAAGAAATTAACTTTGAACCACTTATCTATACCTTTTGAAGATTGATTTTGTTGATGTATGGTCTAACTTATATGATATTTGCTTACTACATCAACAATCATATTTGTTAGTGCACACATATCTTTAAAATTTCAAAGGACTTTGTTCTTCTATCACATGTTTATCAAAAAGTGAAATTTTTTAGAAGAGAAATATGTTTTTTGAAATATGTATTCATATCCCAATTATATTGTGTTTTTACGTATTCTTATAAGATTTAATATTATTGGTTATGACTTGATTAAAATTTTCATATCTTGTTGCACGGATCTTATCGAGAAAGTATTCTTTGGACATATGATATTTTAATGAATTAATAGATGAAAGTTTCAATTATTATAATAAATAAATAACAATTAAATTAATAAATATCAATAACAATTAAATTAATAAATATCTATAATTTAATTTAATTTAAATAAAAAATTGAACAATCTACTAGGAAGCATAAAAAGAACATTTTTTTTTTGTTTCCCATTCGGTATCCGATACCCACATTAAATCCCGACTAAATTTAAATTCGCCAAAAAATCTCACATTAAGAATAAAACGCTAACAAAAGCGACTCCATACCCGGGCTCAAACCCGAGACCTCCCTTAACAAGATCAGTGAAGACAAGGCTTGACGCCAACATAGTTAAGCGGTTCACGTTACGCATTTCAAAAATTTCTTTTATCCTTCCTGACCCCACTACAAAACAACTAATTCAGAAATGCACCCCGAATTTTTGAGATCATATTCTTTTAAGTCCCAAATTGATCCAACAACTGGCCATTCTTAAATTTATCCAAAAGGGCTTGTTGTTCTCATATTTGCAAGAAAATCATGTTCTAAATCGGAAAATCCACCGGCCGGACACAGATTGAGACACCGGAAAGGCGAGGAGTGAAGCAAAATTGCAGTTGCAAACAGTGAAGGTGTGGATGACGATGGACAGAGAGAAGGAGAGGGAGATGGAGTTAGAAAGTGCAATGTACACTAACTGTTTATTACTAGGCCTGGATCCAGCGATCATAGGTATCGTAGCTAACAATGGCACTCCTCGTGTTGGATTTTTTCGTCATTCAAACCCTAAATTGGGAGAACAGCTTCTTTACTTCCTACTTTCTTCTCTTAGAGGCCCTGCTCAATCCGCCAAGGTAACTTTTTAGCTTGTGCAGGCTTACGGATTTGTGTTTGATACTCGTTTTCGTTTTGTTCTCTTTTCTCACTGTGAAGATCTTCAGGATTTCGATAAGGTCTGGCCAATATTTGATTCGGCGCAATCTCGTGATTTTCGCAAGGTAAGTCTGCTTTTGCCTATTCATGAAAGATAATTGTATTTCTTTTTTTACAGTTTTGAAGTGAGACGTGCAAAATATAGCTGAACGATGACTATTGTGAGATTGAGACATAGTTGATCAAGTTGACTTATGCTTTAGCTTTTAAATCGTTATTCTAACTAGAATGTGCTTCATGAATTTAGTTTGAACTTCTTCTTCTTTTTTTGTCTAAATTATTTCATTTTCTTTTAATTTGTGTTGATTCAGGTTGTGCAAGGGATTATAAGTGAGCTGGAATCACAAGGTGCACTTCCTAGAAGCAATTCGAGGGTCTCATCTCTTGCGACATGCTGTGGACCAAGGTTGGTTAATGATTACTTGCAATAACTTTTTACAGCTTTCAATGAAAGAACTTCTCTGTTCTGTTAATGTTGAGCCATCATTTGGACCATTTGATTACATTGTGAAGCATCTTTCTCGTAGAGCTGTTACAACAAGGTAGTAGTCGTCAGCGAAGTGAAGATTCTTTTTTGTGGAGACTAATTTTGATTTCACTACCTAATTAATTGAGTTTGGAGTAACTAACTCACCCTCAAGACGTACAACAAAAGTCAGTATTGTAACTCTGATGTTTTTCTGCATTCAAAGATATTTTATATTTAAGTGGCACAGCTTGGGTAACTCATCTGTATCTTGGTCACTTAGCACACAATTAAACAGCTATCTTATTCGAATACTAAGCTGAATGCATCCTGATAATTCCTACCACCCCAGCTCCTCTAAGCGAGGAGACAAATCTTTGGAGTTGAACTGCTGCTGTTACTGTTTTTTTGTTCACTGCATCTCAAGTTGTGGTGTTTCTGTTGAAAGTGGGTGAAATCACATTATCTCTTGCTTAATTTTATCCAAAACTGTTTGGCCGGTCACCTTATTGCTAATGCAAAGGGTTTAGGACTTGGTGGAAGGTGTTCGTGCAGAAGTTTTAAGTCCGCACAAGTGTTGGGGATGTAGCTTTGTTTTATAGACCTTTGATTCTACGGTTCAACTATTAGGTTTCTTTGACTAAACACATGGAGATATATTGCCCTATATTATGGACAGGAATGATCAAGGAGCAAGTTATAGAAAATACTTTTAGATTGCAGCATCAGGAGGGGACATAGAAGGTGTTTAGGTTGGTTTTAAGTACTTTTTGGCCTACTTTGGTGTTTATCGTACTTTTATGCCAAGTATTTTTAAAGCCAAAACGAGCTAAAAGCTATAAGTTGATCACTCTAACTTATTGATTTTCAGCTTAAAAGATATTTCTTCCCTTATAAAGCAGCTTGAAAGCTCTTTAACATCCCATTTGAGTGAGCTGAAATTAAGTAGCTTTTAATATAAGTGTTGGAGCTGAATTTTTGATAAGCATTTATGTGTTCTTGTAAAATTGTTGAAACTAACAAAAAAAGCAGTTGATATTTTTGGTAAAAAAAATATGAAAAAACTTTTTCCTAAACATACCCTTACAACTGTTAACACTAATAAGATTTTTTGATGCTAAATACAAAGTAACTTTTTATCAATTTACTTTAAGTTGTAAATTGAATAGATAAGATTATCTTTAATAAATATAACTTATTTATTTAACTAACATATACTAATTATTAATTTGACAAAAAAATTGTAAAGGAATACTGTGAACAATATATATTTGAAATTACCTGAAGAGTAAATAAATAAATATTTAATCATAAAAAGAAATTTTGACGTAATTTATGTTCCAAAATCAAATAACCTCGTAAGTGGGACTTGATTTAACACTTGTGAGAAACTTGTAATGGGACTCGATTCAGCACATGAAAGAAATTTCAATGAGACTTGATTCTGTACAGAACAAAATATTCCATACAAATCATAATAGATACTTGTTTTTGTAAAGAGAAGCATTTAAAACTTGTGAAAAACGTACATTGCTCAGTTTACGTTGTTTAAATAAATGAGTTTGGATTCATGACTTTTTTTAAGAAATGGGCTATAGATCGAAAGTCCATTAGCATGTAAGGGATAAAATTAATGGTAAGAATAAAATTTAGATGAAATAGAATACAACATTGCAAAGTATTTAAAATTATTTATGAAAATTAATATATTGTGTATATAATTGGTTGGTTTGGTTCGGTTCTTTATTCGGTTTGTTTCTAATAAAACCAAATCAAACCATATTCTCAGTTTTTAAAATTTATAACAAAATCCAAACAGATATCAGTTTTGTTTAATCTGATTGATTCGATTTTCAGTTTGAAATTATTTTTCACCTAACCGTGAACATTCCTAAAAGCAGGTGGCAATACTAATGTTAATTAGTAGCCAAAAAAATATATTCTTAATTCTCTTCATGAATATTTTGCACCATTTTAACTATTTTCTTATTTACCAACTTTGGTCAAATTATTCATGATTTATGTTATTCAACTAAATAATTTATTTTTGTCAAAAATAATCCTATCTAATCATGAAGAACTTAAAGTGAATTAAGTCATAATTAATTTGTATTTGAATTTAGAACTGAAATTCTTGCAATACCCAATTATATATAATGTTAAGAACTCTTAAGGGTATTCAATAATTTTAACGGCAAAATGTGTTTACCAACACTTTTCACCAAAGACATAAACTGTTTATTCCATAATTTTAAGTTTTTAACTAGTAAAATGTGTTTACCAACACTCCAACACTTTTCATCAAAGACATCAGGTGTTTATTCAATTTCAGCACTTTGAGTAGCACTTCTATTCAAAGTTTCAAACAATATAACTGATTATCCATAAAGTTAACTCCAACACTTCAGAATTGTAATTCATTTTTATTGGATAAGCTCATGGAGCTCCTAAGTCCTAAGGAAGCTGGGCTTGAAACTACATAACACTGACCATTATATTTAGGAGTGTTCATGGTTTGGTTTGAGTCGGTTGTCCTTAAAAAGAAACCAAACCAATTAAGTTGGTTTTTCAAATATTGGACCAAAATCAAACTAATTAAGTCATTTTGTCAATTTTGTTGATTTCTTTTACGTTTGCTTCCAGTTTTTGTTTTTTTTCTTCCAAATATGTGACTTAAACGGGTGAACACATTCCATCATAACTTTACCAAGATAATTACTCTTTAAGAAAATTGTCATTTACCAAGATATCTAAATGGTAATTGAGTAAAATAGTGATGAATAATTAAGTTACCAATTTCAAAAACTAAAATAAAATAGTGATGAATAATTTACTAATTTAGTGACTCAATTAAAGTTAAGTTATTGTAATATGAAATAGATTCTTGGGCTTATCAAAATAAAACTACCAATCAAATTAGAATGTAAAGACAGAAAGCTAGATAATTATGAAGGCAACGCTCTAGACAAACCAAGTTGTAAAAGATCAAAATGTACCATGAAATTTTGACTATGTATTTATATAATCGCTTTGGTTTGTTTTTCAGCTATTTTTTGCTTAAAACCAAATTAAACTCAAATTTTGTCGGTTTGATAATTAAAAACCAAAACCAATTCAAACGGAAAAAAACGTCCTTTTTCAGTTTGATTTGGTTTCCGGCTAGGTTTGATTTTTGAATTTTCCATGAACATCCCAAGTTATGTTTGTGATTTCAGCACACATATGAGTAAATATATGAATGAATAACCACACGGTTTTGGTTCAGTAGTAAGAGTGCAACATGTGATGACTGATGTGTGGATTAGACGCACATCACGAATTGTCATAGACAAAATCCTATTATTTAAGTGAAGGATAGAGAGGTGACCCATTATCGTTTAGTTCATAAAAAAAAGTAAATTTATGAATGAACAAGATTTGTTGAGTTCTGTGCCGCTGTTACTTAATCATCTAATTTCACAATCTTTTGGCATGATAAGTAGTTGCCCGTGCAATTCTAGTTCTGTCCGCTTATTACCTACCTGTTTGTTTGGGGTTCCATTTTTGCGGTCTTTTTCCATAAGTACATATTACATGCAAAAGGACGCATGATAGCATTCATGTACTTAGTATTCATGATTGTTTCACATGTACTGCAGATTCGTCGAACTTCTGTGGCAACTCTCACTGCATGCTTTGAGGGAAGTTCATAGGCGAACATTTGCTGCTGATGTTGCTTCTAACCCGTTACCTGCTTCATTGACGGATGTAGCTTTCTCACATGCAGCCACCTTACTTCCTGTAACCAAGGTCATATTCTTTTGGCTTTATGTCCATTCATTTGATAAGGGACTCTAAAATTATTTCATTGTTTGTCCACATGATGGGTTGCTGGGACCTTGAAATCCAATGATTTAGTGCCTCTGTTGGGTAGTTATTATCTGAAGACAAGGGTTCAATTTCTGCAATTTTAAGATGCAATGCGTAAATGTATCTTGAATTATTCACTTTTGTGAGGGCTTAATTTTCTTTCCTATGACGCTATTTCCAGTTACTAAGCCTAATAATATTCCATGAAGTAACAGCTTCTCCATTTTCAATACTCTATGATAGGGTATTGAGTGGGACTATACTGATTTACTTAGCTAGTCTTTGACCCTATATGTTATGTCGATACCTTTCATGATTTAAATTATTATTGCAAGTTTGGAGATATAATTGTGGCCTTGTTTGTCTGTGTAGGCTAGGATTGCTCTTGAAAGAAGAAGGTTTCTGAAAAATGCAGAAATAGCAGTTCACAGACAGGCTACGTGGTCTAATTTGGCTCATGAGATGACAGCTGAGTTTCGAGGCCTTTGTGCTGAAGAGGTAAGATAAAATCTTATGAATTGTCTGAGGATTTAGTCTTGATTTCTGTTCTTATATTCATTGTGGTAACTGTTTCTTCTAATACATCTTTGATCCCCTTGATCTCAGGCTTATTTGCAGCAAGAACTTGAAAAACTGCATGATGTTAGAAATAAAGTAAAGTTGGAAGGTGACCTCTGGGATGAGCTTGTATCAAGCTCAAGTCAAAACTCGCATATGGTCCAAAGAGCTACTCGCTTGTGGGAATCTTTGCTATCTCGCCAGAGTGAGTACAAACAGTTGATGGTTATCTTCAATTGACCGTCATTATGAATTTCCATAAATGCTCAATTAGTATGTTCTACAATATGCTATATACTCCATACTTTGTCCTTGATATGGTAACCCATTCCCCTGCCTAGGAGTCAACACTGGCTTTACCCCACTTTGCTCCCTTGGTGAAAGAACACACATCATGGTTGGAGGTGGACGACCCTGTCACTGGGCTGTCCCTCTCTTGTCATAAACAGATATATATTTGATATTGCAATGAATATAATAACTAGTCAAGTGATTCCGGATCAGTTTTAGCGTCTTATACATCATATTACTAATATGCATATGCTCTACAGATCAGCATGAGATTCTTGCTTCTGGCCCAATAGAAGATCTTATAGCTCATCGTGAGCATAGGTAAAGATCACTTTCTGTATGATTTTTGGTTTCCAAAGCTGGACTTACCTTCACATTTTTTTTTTAATATTCTTGTTCAGATATCGCATATCTGGGTCGGCTTTGCTTGCGGCCATGGATCAAAGTTCTGTGGCGCCACCTCGTGATTTAGTTTCATCGCATCCAGAAAATGAATGGTCTGAAAGATCACCAGCAGTTGTAAATAGAGAAATGCATGTGAACAATCCAGATTCTTCTCATACTCAAGCAAATGATGAGAGATTTTCTCGAGTTGATGAAAGGACTGTTAGAGGCCATCCTACTATTGATATAGCTGAAGTGTTGAGGCGTTGGACACATGCCTTACAACGAATTCATAAGCAGTCACTTCAATTAGTATGCTATTTTCTATGTTGACTCAAGATTTTAGGTTTTTGAAGAGTGCCTTTGACCCCAAAGTTGCTGATTTTAAAAAAGAGTGCTTTTGACCCCAAAAATCTCAATGTTTAGACTACATTGATGGAATTAGTCATTCTTATAACTGTATGTTTGTGATGTTTCTTAATATGTGGAGTTTCTAGTGGTCCAAAAGGGAAAATAACTTCTTAGAAGTTAGAATCTTACTATGGCGTCAGCACTTTTGCTACGGTCAAGGAATGTGCATAAACCGTTTTGGCATGTGATAGAGCATTGTATCTGCTTATATCAGTTTTAGCATCTTTATCTAGTGATGTCTTAAGGAGAAATTATCAACGGTCTGTGTTCTGATGAAGCTTCACCATATGTGAAGTTATAATATTGGAACCTATCTATCGTTTGTCAATAATTAGGTTAGAAGTATGTGAAACCGGTTCTTTTCCTCGCCTCTTCTTTTCTTCCTAATACAATAATTTCTTTCAGGTAAAAGTAAATGATGGAGAGGGTCCAGTGCTTCTGAGAAGCTCACATGATGGTGGTACGAGTGGTCATGCTGAATCCTTGAGTGCAACACTTGCTGAACATCGGCAACACCTAGCAAGTATACAGGTTTGTACAGTCTGTCGAATTTGGTTGCATGTTTGAACTATTTTACATGGGCTCAAGTGGAGTATGGGATATGGTATGCATTGGTCATTGGGTTCTGGTAATTTCCAGCATGTTTTGTGTATTTGGAGGATCCATACGAAAGTGCCTTCATTCATGTCCTACCCGTTGAAACTGGTGTCGAGACCATTGAAGATTCTGAGTAACTTAGCATTTGGAAAGTTGATTATCTGAAGAGGAAGTGGTATTCCTGGAATTCTCAGCATTATGTACAAACTGCATTAACTTAATTATGATGATAATATAGTGTTGAAACTGCTCTCCAGGTGCTCATAAATCAACTGAAGGAAGTTGGTCCAGCTATACAGAATTCAATTGCACAGCTTACAGAAGAAGTCAATAGTGTTTCATCCAGTCTTCTCCCCATGGCCGAACATCGTGCTAGATCACATTCACTGGTCCAAGCACAGAATAGCAGACAAACATTGGTAATGTTTTGTGAAGCCTTTCATGGGACTTATAACATATTTACCTTCTGATACACACCACGGAATTTAAACAATAGGAATGCTACAGGAGAACAGCACTGATGAGGTAGCTGAGATGACCTCAAAAATGTCGTCCATGCATTTTGAAAAGGCATCAGCCAGTTCCCCTGCCTTAAAACTTCCACCTTTGTTTAGTTTAACGCCAAATTCTTCCGGAAAAGGTGGGAACATGCAGAAGAGACAGGTCTCAGCTCAGGCCAGCCAAATAGAAAATATGCATGAGAAAAAATCTCCAGATCTGCCAATTTCGAATAATTCAATGGATAATCCTCCACAAGGTTTTTTCCTTCCTTCTAAATGCGTGCACTGATTTTCTTCAGTTTGGAATCTCTGAAAAATGTTGTCTGTATTTCAGCAGATGATGACACTATCTTTGTCCAAAATTTGAAGAGATCTGTCAGAGAAGCTGCACTTTCCTCCCAATCGTGCTATCCGGAATCATCTCAAGATAGCCGTTCTGATGATAGCTCTGAGCACTATTTTATACCTGTACCAGGGGTTGGGTTTTCTCATTTTGGTAACAAATCAAACTTATTGAGAAGTAAAAAGCTTCTTGCGCCTGAACCAGATTCATCTTTTCTTGGTAACCATGCTCCACACAGTCATGTGGGCATCAAGTCAGAGGGACTTCCTGACTTTTTTAATGATCTGCGATCTCTTGATGACTATGATGGCATAGATGGTTTTCTTTCGACCATGGGTTCGAACTCTTCAGTTTCTGATGCTTGCAGGTCATTTTATGATTTGGATGAAGCTGAAGATCAAGTATTTTCTCCTCCTTTGCTTATGGATATGTCACTGTTGGCAGACTCGTATGAAGATTTACTTGGTATGTTGGTTTAAGCAATTGTTTATTATTTTGGCAGTTCTATTACCACTACCCTATCTGTATTCCCTGGGCTATAGCTTTCAATGCTGGTTTTCTTGTTCTTTAGACCATGCTACTGACATGATTTGAATTTTTAAATTAGCTCCACTAGGTTTACCTTTTTTCCCCAGACCTGGGGATTACGAGTTAAAAGTATCATTGTGGAGCTCAATTGCAACTTGCCTTCCATAAATGTGCCAATGCTATATTTTTCTTAATTCAAAGTATAGGTTCCATGGCCCTAACTGATGGGCACTAGATGAATGATTTTTGAAAGCATTTCCTAGTTCTGAACATTGAATGACTTCTCAATTGTTCTTTGTTCAATGCTATTTTAATAAAAATATCAACTATACTAAACCAAACTAGATGGGGTCAGCTGAATGATACCTCTATATCCGTTTCACTCTATTTGGACCAAATTACTGGTCTTTCGGTGAGATATGCGTGGGTGCTGGGGTTCATCTGCATTGTAATCTACTTCTGTTTTCCTTTACCAGACCACTCTCAGTTTAATAGTTTAATGAACTTTACGCTTGCAGCACCTTTATCAGAAACTGAAACTGCATTAATGAAGCACTGAGAGATTAAAGTTCAAATGACCTTGCTGCTCAGCCTACTACAGATCTTCAGAACCTTGTACCTCCTATCTTTCAGTGACTTGGGATAACCTCCTAACTTTCACATCTTTCTTTATCATTCGTTTATGTGTATCCTCTTTATGGCATTTCATCTTATTCCGAGGAGCAGAGGGAACTTGACATCTCAAATTTTCTCAAAAATCAGCTTGACAGACTGTTGTTATCTTCAAATGTTCACCCACCATGTGAATCTGAATTCACAAGAATAAAGCTCTTCTGGAGGCATCAGAACTGCCCCAAATGTGTAATGTACTCTCTAAACTGAAGGGAAAAAGTGCTTGTGAGCTACGCTAACATCTGTTGGCAGTTAAGCATTGATATGTTCATTACACTGTCAGTTTAACAGTAAGATCTATTGTAGATAAGCAACTATCATGCCTTTATTTGTTCCAGACAGTAAAGAATTGTTCAGTTACTGCCTGGATGGAAAAAATTGAGTCTCCATAGTGCAGCTCCAAGACCCCTTAGTTCTTATTCGTTATGCATTAGAGGCATGTGTAAAGCTACTCCAGCTTTCTGATGAAGGATTTAAATTTATATCCTACATTCGTTTGTGTGTTTATACTTGGAAACAACTTCCATGTCTCTTAAATTGTACAACTACAAGTACAAAGTTTTTTTTTTATCAGCTGTTGGTGTAGTTATCTTTCTAGTTTCTCCTGTCATCGTTTCCCTTCTTTGAACTTGATTATGATGCACTTGAATCCTTGTAGTATTCCATTTTAGCTTTCGATTTCTCACACTAAGCAAACGTGGGATTATATTGTGATGTATGAATTACCTTCCCTTCTACACATTCTTAAACACCTTCCATTACATGGTGATTGTCAATATTTACATGTTCCACAGTGTTTATTGTGACTACTCAAACCTTTTTCCTTTCCATTGAATTTATTTGTCCAATTGGTCTTTATCTATAACAAACTTTTTGTTTTGCTTTACCGAGTTATATGTTTGGACATTTATCTGTCGACTAACAGAGCTAGGGTCTGTGAGGATGACTGATGCTTCCTGTATAATGTGCAGTGAATGAAAGTAATCTCCAGTGATGAATTTTTGTTCTTCCTGTAGCTGAGTATTATAGTTTTGTTTTTTCTTCAGTAGGTCTTCTCTTCTTCTTCTTCCTCCTCTTTAGTAAGTCTCGTTTTTAGCTGATAGATTATATGGTTTTCTACAAAACAACATGCCCACAGTTTCGATGTGATCAACACATCAAATCAAATAGAATTGAGGAAAAGGTTGTCTGCTCCATTGGTCATTGACAGAGACTTGAAGAAAAAAAACTTGGGGGAATAGTGAAAGCAAAGTTAACACAGCTGCAGGAACAGTTCTAGTGCTATAATTAGAGTGTTATAGGAAGAGACAAAACACTAGGTGGTCTTTTCTCATCCGTCTCGGAATGGGTAGAGTTATCTAGTACTTTGTATTGGGTAGCAACAAGTATTCGATGAAATAGTTGAGGTGCCAGTTGGAGCGTTACAATTGGAAAGAGATGGACTGCTCATATGTTATCTTAATATTGGGAGGATTCCAATTATCTTTGATGACTAATTTCTGATCCATAGTTTTGCCATATCCTGAAGGTAATGTATTGTTGCCGTTGGATAACTTAAATATGCAGACAAGTACTACCACCTCATAGAAGATCTTTATTATCATTGTCTTTCTATTTTTATTTATGAGAAAAGATTTCTTAAATTTTCATATTCATGCCTTAGTTGGATCTTTTTCACTTTTGTGGGGTTAAAAGCAACAACGACACAAATTTTCTCATTTTTTTAAAATGATGAAAATGTTAGATAATTCTGACTTTAAAAAATAGAGATTCAAAATGAGCATTATGCAAAAAGGAAAAAGAAAAGAAGAGAATTATGTTATATGATGATTAAAAATAGAGATGTGAAAAAGAGATTGAACCAATGAAAGAAGAGAAGTGTTGAAGAGACAAAGTTGCTTTAAGTTAACTAAATTCCAAACGTTGTAAGCAGGGAAAACATAAATGGCAAGCAACCGCACAATGACAACTAGATGGATTTGGACTTTGGGTTGCGTCGTTTTATTTTTCTTGTGATTCGTGAGCTTTTTTTAACTCAAAATGATTTCGGAGGTGTTTGATCATAATTTTTTTTTACCTTTGAGATTGAAGTTTGGAAAATACGTTTGATGATGAAAATTTTGAAATTTTATCTGAAGTTAAATTCTATTTTTTTGCAAAAATTTAAAAATTAACGTGGAGAGATGTATATGTATACGTAAATCATTTAACAAAAGAAATACAATAATAAATTGTCCATGAAATATCTATGGTTTTCATACATAATAAATTTTCCATTATTTTTACAAACAATCAAATAGGTTTGATAATTAATGCCCCTTCTTCATCAAAACTATAAGAGGTAAATTTGCTTGAATAATATTATATCCAATTTCAATTCTCTTCTTTAAAATGACGATATAACAATTTTGGTTGAATTTATTAGTCGATAAGTTATCTTTTAAATCATTATAGTTAGTACTTAGATCCATCTTAATTTGTGATTTATCGATATTGCATCTTCATATTAAATTATCTCAATTTTTCACCCTGCACATGAGTGTGTGAAGAGTCCACATTATCAACAAGAAAATTTGAACTCTTTAACTGATTTGGGACAATTCTCATTTTTTTTTTTAAAAAACTAACTTTTCCGATTAAGTTAAATCTAATATCCATTTTAGATTGAACTATGTAAATTTGTATAGATCAAAAATGAATGGAGGGAGTACAACTTTCTTCTACAAAACAGGAAAAATAGATGAACATCTCTAATGACTACAGTTGGTAAGCTCAGGGGCGGCTCTTGCTTAGAAAAATTAAGGCGCATGCCTTAGGCCCCCAATTTTGGGAGGCCTCAATTTTTTACCAAGAACAAATTATGTGTTTTTATTTTTATAAAAATAATAATTATTTATAATAAGAAGTATATATATTATTTTATTCTCCTTAACTCCACTCAAATAGAAGAAATCAAGAAAACGTTGTTTTGTCTTATTACATTTCTGACATTCATATTATTTATTTATTTTAAAACTCTTTTTTCACTCTTTTTCTACAAATCTTTGATAAGTTA
>JAJOOF010030986.1:0-11764 GCA_029582545.1 Solanum lignicaule
TTCCCTAAGGGTTGCTTGAGGAAAGGAATTAAGATAAAGAGGAAGGTAATGTATTGTATGCATTGAATGTGCCTAAAATGTTATAAGTGGCTCTATGTCTTATTGTGAATGGTTTCCGTGTGTATGATGATGTATGTGGTTTATATTGTGCCTATGTACTAAATGTTCTTGAAGTTTCACTAAAAAGGCATGATGCATGGTTTCCAACTATATGTCCTTTTAAGAGCATGTTTTGCATGGTTATCATACTTAGAGCATTCTTGTACTAACACCATTCTTCTTCATCTTTTTATTCCAAGTGTAGGGGATGGTGACTAAAGGGTCTTTCCTAGAAGTGATGAGCTTGGCTTACTATTCCCAAGTTTGGGTGTGTCCTTAAATATTTAAGGACCTTTATGTTAAAGAGTTTCCTTAAGTTCTATGTACTAGATAGTAGTTTCTTTTGTATTATAAGGGTTGTGTCCCTCTTGTGTTGTAGTCATGTTTTAAGATGGCTACCTTGAGACGTAGTACTTCTATTTTTTATTAAAGGTTTAAATGAGGTGACATTTAAGTCTTGTGTTATATTATGAAAATGTTTTAAATTTTCTGCTATTTTTCTATTATACATGCTATGACGAATCCTAAGGGCTTGTATAAGACCTCCAAAAGGTCGAATACACCGGTAACGACTAGGGGGTGCTCTTGGGTCGTTACAAGCACATCCTACAACTCCACAACATTTGAGTTTACAAAATGCTATTCAATGTTCGCCAAATTTCATCCAGCATTCTCTTGTATTCGCATCCAATATTTGTTATCAAGAAATCCACCATCAACTCAAATTCGACCCCACAATGTGCGAGTTCACAAAGAAATGATGGTATGGTTTTCTAGTTGACATCATCGTCGAATCATAACTACCCAATATAAGTATCAGAGCATCAATAATTGATAGACAACAAATGGCTAGAAGAAATAGTGTTGTACCGATAGGCAGGGCCTGAGGGGAAACACCACCAATGAATATGCTATAAATGGAAAGAAGAAATGATGTTGGAGACTCAAATACAAATGAGATAGTTGTTGACTATACCAATGAAAAGAACATACAATTTTTGCACGTGTAGCGCCTATATATATATATATATATATATTAGGTTTAATTTAAATGAGTTTTAAAAATGGTGAATCACTTAAGGCAATTTATATTAAATAAAGATAACATACCACAAATTCTTTAGTCATATAAGGAGTTCACTTGATCAATTTTCAAGAGAAAACATATTCCTCTTCTAAAGTTTGTGACTTAGAGAGAAAACAAATATTTTTTCTAAAGTATGTTGGAATAAATGAGTTAAATATAGAAAACAAATTAGGAAAAATGAATCACTACATTACGAAATTATAGTGCATATTTGATATTTTTTTGTACTATTTCTTTATTTGAAGAATTTTTTTGTCATTCACAATTCAAATATGAATAATGCAATATTTTATCCTCCATTTTTATTACTTTCTCATTGATTACTTCAATGTACTTTATGTTATGAAGCGGTTCATACTCATGAAATTCATGAATCTTTTACGAACTATTCATTCATTATTGTTCGAGCAAAATATCATCCTATATTCGCAGGTATATGTATCCAATACTTTTTTGATAGAAAATTTACCATCAACTCAACTTGCGGTCAAACAATATGCGAGTTTACAAAATGCTATCCTACGTTCTCCAATATATGCATCTGAAACATTCTTACAAGGATAATCAACATCATCTCAACATGCGAGTTCACTAAATGTCATCTTGCGTTCTCCTTTATTTGCGTCGAATATTTTTTTATTAGGAAATACACCATCAACTCAACTTTGGTCCCACAATACGCGAGTTCACAAAGAATTTATGGTATAATTATTTGGCTAACAACGTCGCCGATTCATAACCACCTGATAAGAAATAACTGAGCACTAATAATCGATGGACAACTACTGGCTAGAAGAAATAGTGTTGTACCGATAAGCAAAGAGAGCACCACCAATGTATATGCGACAAATGGAAAGAATATATTTTCATGCCCTAAGATTACACCCTGGGCGGGACTGGCAATCGAGAACCATTGTTGGCCCCAAGCAAATCCTTGGTCTGGCTTACTACTCCGTGGAAGACTTACTCATGATAAAAGTACTTTAATAATTAAACTTAAAGCTCAATAGATAACTTAGAATGTTTTATAAATAAACACTCACTAGCCAAAGTGGCAACTCAAGTCTCAAAACAACTGAATGGAAATGGAAAGACTTATGAACTAATAATAAATAATTGTATATGAAGCCTCTAAAAAACTAAGATGGACGTCGAGAAAAGACCTACGACATACTTAAACCTAAAATACTCAAAACAATATAAAGGGGATCCTCTAGAAGCAAGGAGGCTCACCAATAACTCTTAAGCTCAATGGATCAACGATACGCTGCATGTTGATCCTGGTTACTTGTATCTGTATCATAAAAAAATGTAGGCCAACTAGCATCAGTACATTGAATGTACGAGCATGTGAGGGAAATTCTTAAGCAAGACATAATCTTGAAAGGGAATTGAAAGAACATTCCTGGTCTCAACTCAACTCATTTCAATATAAAGAAAATCTTTTCCAATATGTGGATAACAACTCAGTGTATTGAAAATTACAATATTATTCAGTTGTATGCAAGGTACAAGATAAACTCTGTGTATATAGGAAACAAAATATCTCTATGGGAGTTTCTCTAACGACAACTATCACTATGATTTATGTGATGATACAGCGTCTTGCCTCCCGCTGCCAGGGCTTTCCTATACCTTATCGGGGGTATAGAACCTAACTATTAAGTGGATCCACTAGTCAATGCTAAAAAGCACTAAGGAATCATCTAAAATGTATGACCCTTTTCTACCCATGCTAGCTACGCGGTTTATGGAGACCATGAATTATCTGAACTCAACTTGTCCAAAAATTGATGCTCAATACTACTCCCAAAATGTAACTAGCTCGTATGTTTAAAAACATAACTCTTTCTGTGGTTTGAGATAATTACTAAAAAACTAGCCTAAGGGCTCTCTTTGAAATCAGTGTTTCCTTTCTTGTTCAAATGTAAAAACATTTACTCTTTGGGATTACATAGTTCCCATATACTCTTTTGAAAAGACTCTAAGAACTCTCTAGACTTGGCTCTTAACTTTTTTTGTATTTGAATTTATGGATTCAAGGTTATGATTTATGTTTATGGATGATATCATGATGTTTAGACGTACCTTAGAGTGTAGAAATCAATTAAAAAACATAAGTACGATTCAAGGGAACTCAAACGGAAAGAAGTGGGAAAGGGTAGAAGACCTAGCAACCTTGGCGTATTGAGTGGCGCTAAGCACCAGACCTCATACTACAAAACCTAGGTTGGGGCGCTCTAAGTGGTGCAGCGCCCTAGAGCCCATCCCACAAACACAGATGTGGAGCGCACTGAGTGGCGCGGCTCCCCCATCCCTTTTCCCCATAATTTTTGATGATTTTCTTGCTCATTTTTCGACCCTAATTCGTCAAGATTCTATTGGTTCCTTCTCCAAAAACATAGATTCGAATACCCAACCCAAGTATACAAGAGTATTACTCAAAAACAACCTCAAATCTCATGAAATTATTTCAAGAACTCCTCAACAACTTAACAACAAGAACCCAATAGAAACTTCAACAAAATCCATCAAGAACTCAATTACTCTACTTTCAAGAACTCAATTACTCTACTATCAAGAACGTAAATACACTGAAATAAATCATGATTGGCGTGTGGCTGAAATAACCTAATGCTATGTGATCTCACATACATCGTAGGGATTAACCCTTGGCGAAATCCATAAGCAAAACTCAAGAACGCGACGAATCTTGGCCTTTCTCCTCTTTTCTCTTCTCTCAAAGCCATAGCATAATTTTGTAAAGCGTAAAATGAGCCAAATCAGTTTAGACCCAAATTTAATTACTAAAAATGAATTAAATTAATTGGGTGGTGAAAAGACCAAAATACCCCTCTTAAATATGGGTAAGTTTCCTTAACTGGACATCCCGACTTCAAACAAACATATCTCCCTCATACGAGCTCAAAAATTAGCAAAATCGGTGGCGTTGGAAAGATAATTCAAAGACCTTTAATATGATATCTCTTAGTATACCTAAATCATCCTGTATTGAGAGTTATGGTAATTTGAAGTTGACCCAAATCTCATACTTAACATAACTTAGCCAAATTTAAGATTTTTCATCTTTTCCAAAAATGGTTCATTCTAATTCTAGCTCTTTCAAATAGCGCGGTAATACAATATCTCCCCCTTGGGAACATTCATTGTCAAATGAGATTATTCTTATGTAACACCCCGACTTTTTGAAACGTATAAAATTACTCATATCTTCATGGAAAGACCAGGAGGGTTGGTAATAAATTAATAATGATGTGGTATGTCATATTTTAAGTGTTCAAGGGTTGTATCTCAATTTTTGAAATTAGGTAAGTGGAAAAATAAAAGTTGGCGAAAGTTACCGTAAGTTCCTTTTAAAAGATTTCTCTGAAATTTTGGTCAAATGTCTTGGAGGTTTTCTCCAATATATAGAGACTTTTGGGGCCCATGAACTATGAAATTGAAAGTCTATGAGTCTAGGTTCCATCTCCTTAAACCGTTTGTTCATAAGACTTTAGAATAGAGAGATATTTGTGTTTTCGTGAGACTGCGCAAGCAACCACGTGAGGTGAGTCCCCTAGGTCGGTGGAACTTTTTCTATATCATCTTCTTTGACTTTTCTTCATTTTGTTTAGTGAAGTACCAGAAAACCCTCAAAACCCACTTCTAGGATCAGCCATGTTATAGATTTTCTCGACTTAAGTTCTTGACGGAAGTTGTTCTATGCGTTGAGCTCGTCAACATGGTATAATTTGTTTTATCAATTTCATAGCATATCATACTTTGGTGTTGGTACAACAAGGGTTTGGACATATTTTAAGGTTTTCAGCTGTAGTACGAACTTAAGATCAACGTAAGACCCTTCATTCTTCAATTCTAGCTTTAATAAGCCGTAAATAGCAATTTGCGATGGAAATACATACCTTTTATCGGATTATCATGGTATCCTTGATTCTTGTGTGTTGATTATGGTCCTGCCTTGTTGTAGTATCGAGGGGGTTATGATTAAAAGTTGTTAGGCCACGTGAATTAAGCGAGAAAGGTATGTTAAGGCTATTCCCTACTTACGGAATGTTTCCTTAATGATTAGGTGAAATGTAATTGGGTTGTTATACTTGTAGCCATTATTGTTGATTGCTGGCTGCTCAAGTTGATATAATCCTCCCTTGTCGGGATTCTTATTTAGTTACTAGCGTCCCTATGTTGGAAACGACTTAGAGGCTATTTGTATACGTTGCTTATAACTAAATTGCTCGCTTTTAGCGATTGGATTGTTATTATTGCCCTTGGGGCTATTGTGGTTAGCCACAACAAATTGATCTATGCCTAGAAGGGCTATGTTCTGCCTACGGGGCTATTTGGATGCCTAAGAGGTCTATGAGTTTCCTACGGGGTTATATTGATGCCTAGAAGGGCTATGAGTTGTCTATAGGGCTATATTGACACCTAAGAAGGCTATGTGATTCCTACAGGGCCATGTTGTTGCCTAAGAGGGATATGAGTAGTCTATAAGCTATGTTGATGCCTAAGAGAGCTATGTGCTGCCTACGGGGATATATTAATGCCTAAGAAGGCTATGTGACTGCCTACAGGGCTAGGGGAGTATTGATAGGGGTATATAGACTGATTGGCACCTTACGGGCTTATAGGGGCGTGAGTAGGAGGTCTTGTGTGTTGTTTGTACCTGCCGAGCTTATGGGGGATTGGTTAGGTTGTTGTTTTATTATTTTTGATAAGTTTAGATTTAGCAATAGGTCAGTACATTTATCTTATCCTTGATTTATTTATCGGATTATTATGGTATATTAGGATACTTGCTCATAGTCTATTGCCTTTCATACTCTATACATTATTTCGTACTGATGCCCCATTGCCTGGGTGCGCTGCATTCATACATGCAGGTCCCGACAGATGAGCCTGTAGACCTCCTCAGTAGCATGATTGACTTCTATCTGGTTGGCTAGCCCCTTTCCTCTAGAGCTGCCAGAGTTTGGAAGTTTGTTAGCTTTTGTTATATATTTTTATGGGTAGGCTGGGGCCCTGTCCTGCAAACCTTTACTACACTTAGAGGCTTGTAGACTAGTGTGTGGGGTGTATAGCTATGTTATGTCCATGCTAGACTAGTTTATTGGTTTGCTGATGCTTATGAGCCGTTTGATGTATTGTCTTGATATATACCTGCTTTCAGTTTTGGTATAGAGATCATGGTGGCCTCGACTACCCAATCAAGACTTTTGTGCTAGTTGGCTATTTCTTTATATGAACTCTTGAGAGTAGCTGTTTCTTTTATAGATTTGTTGACAGGGCCCTTGCCAGCCGAGATATACTTGTTTGTTTTCTTGTTTCCGTGTGGCTGCCATGCGCTAGTAGAAAATGGTTCAGCAGGATCAGCTCGGGCCAGAGTTTTGGCATTAGGAGCCAGTTGTGCCCCTTGAGTTTGGGGCGTGACAAAATTGGTATCAGAGCAACATCGTATCCTAGGGAGTCTGCAAGCCGTGTCTACTAAAGTTTTGTTTATAAATGTGTTGTGCACCATATTTGATAAGCAAGAAGCTATCGGGCTTGTTAGAATGACTATCCTTCTTTTGGTCACCTCGTGCTATAGAGCGGTGTCTTAAGGGTTGAGGTTTCAGGCTTATAATTGATATTTGTATGGAGTTAGAGATGACTGACATTGGACAGACTACAGCTAGCCAAGGGCTAGATACAACTATAGGGGATGATAGCAGCAAGGTACCACAGGTGGAGGTAGCCTATTGTGAAACCCAGGGGGAGACATCTTCTCAGCCCCCTATAGCTTCTCCATCACTTCAGGAGCCTCCGAGGGCTACAGGACCCCCGACTTCACCAGCAATATCACCTCTAGTCCCTCTTATTCCATCTGATCAGGATTTCAAAAGTGTAGTATGTATGTTAGCCCAGTAAGTAGCTGCACATCGTCAGCCAGTTGCGCAAATGTTGCCAGACCTTCTGAGGGGACCGGAAGTTTGAGAGTTCATTAATTTCTTGCCTTGAATCCTTCACAATTTACAGGGACAGATCACAAAGAGGACACGTAGCACTTTGTTGATTAGCTTCATAGGATCATCACAGTCATGCACACATCAACGACTAAGTCAGTTGAGTTAGCAACATTTTGATCTAGGGGAAACGATGAAGCTCTACCCACTTGGGATAGCTTTACAAAAGCTTTCATAGATCATTATTTGCCTCGAGATATTAGGGATGGCCGGGTGGACCAGCTTCTGAACCTCCGACAAGGCAACATGAGTGTCCGAGAGTACGGGCTGAGATTTGATTCATTGGCTAGATATGCACCAGAATTTGTTGATACGATGCATAACAGGGTGCATAGATTTGTGGGAGGGCTTGACTCAGACTATATCGATGCTTGGTCTACCACTGTACTAAATGATAATATGGATAGCTCAGAAATTCTGGCCTTTGCACAAGGCATAAAGGATCACCGACATCTACAATATATGAGTGAGAGGGTCGAGAGAGAGAGACAAAAGAGAGCTAGGCCCGCTGGTTCACAAGGTGATTTTCAGGGTGGTCCGAGATCGTGATATTCTTGTAGGCCACCTAGACTTCCACCACAGCAGTTCCAGGGTAGTAGATTTGATCGCTAGGGACAGTCAGGCCGAGGTGAGGGTTCACAAGCATCAGACTCTCAACAACAGAGGGGTTCAAGCCATGCTAGGACATCACCGCCACGTTGCGCTACTTGTGGTAAGATGCATTTCGAGAGGTGCAGGCAGGGTTCC
Source organism: Solanum lignicaule (assembly GCA_029582545.1). Lineage (NCBI taxonomy): Eukaryota > Viridiplantae > Streptophyta > Magnoliopsida > Solanales > Solanaceae > Solanum > Solanum lignicaule. Next base: position 7,954 of record JAJOOF010030986.1, read on the forward strand.
ACAGGTTGTTATTCTTGTGGACAGGAGGGGAATGGGTGGAGGAACTGCCCAACCATAGGTCAAGGTGGTATAGGTCAGTCAACCAGGTCAATAGTAGTTTCTTCCTCATCAGCACAGTCTACAGGGCATGGACCCCAGACTTCAGCAGGTAGAGGTAGAGGCGGATGCAAAGAGAGAGCATCTAGTTCTGGTAGTGGCCAGAATTGTACATATTCACTAGCCAGCCGACAATACTCAGAGTCATCACTGGATGTTGTGAAAGGTGCATTAATTATTTGCTCCCATTCTGTTGATTCTTTGATAGATTTTGGATCTACTTTGTCTTATGTTACTCCATTTATTGTGGGGAAGTTATGTATAGTAGCAGAGTCATTAGATCGATCCTTTCTTGTATCTACACCAGTTGGTGGGTCTATTATCGCCAAGACAGTCTATCAAGGTTGCACGGTAGAAATTATCGACCGTCAGACCTCTGTAGACCTGGTAGAGTTAGAGATGGTTGATTTCAACGTCCTTATGGGTTTGGACTTGTTAGCATCTTGTTATGCTAATGTTGAATGCCAGACAAAGATTGTTAGATTCCACTTTTCAGGAGAGGCAGTTTGGGAATGGAAAGGCGATACAGCAATGCCGAAAGGTAGGTTTATTTCATATCTTAAGGTGAGGAGGATGATTCCTAGGGGTTGATTTATCATCTTGTTCATGTTGATGATATTGATTTAGAACCACTTACTCTTTAGTCTATTCCTACAGTTAATGAGTTTCTAGATATATTTCCAGATGAGCTCCCTGGTATTCCTCAAGAATGGGAAATTGATTTTGCTATCAGTATGCTACCAGGTACACAACCCATATCTATCCCTCTTTATAGAATGGCTCCTACTGAGCTAAAGTAGTTGAAGGATCAGCTGAAAGACTTTCTGCATAAAGGCTTTATCAGGCCTAGTGTTTCACTATGGGTTGCGCTAGTGTTATTCGTATGGAAGAACGACGGTTCGCTAAGAATGTGTATCGATTACCGACAGCTAAATAAGGCAACTATAAAGAATAAGTATCCCCTTCCGTGGATCGATGACTTTTTTTATCAGTTACAAGGTGCTAAGTGTTTCTCAAAAATTGATTTAAGATCAAGGTACCACCAGATTCGAGTCCGGGAGAAAGACGTTCCAAAGATAGCTTTAAGAACCAGCTATGGACACTTTGAGTTCTTGGTAATGTCTTTTGGATTAACTAATACCCCAACAGTGTTCATGGACCTCATGTATAGTATATTCAGGTCGTATCTAGAATTGTTTGTGATTGTATTTATTGATGATATTTTGGTGTATTCACGTTCAAAAGTTGAGCATCCAAATAATCTGCGAGCAGTCCTTCAGGCTCTTCAAGATCGAGAAATTTATGCGATGTTTTCTAAGTGTGAGTTCTGGTTGGACTATGTAGCTTTCTTAGTCCATCTTGTATCAGATGCAGGCATTGCGATTGATACACAAAATATTGCGACCGTAAAGACTAGGCCCAGACACATAACTCCGATTAAGGTTCGTTGTTTCTTAGGGTTAGCTGGGTACTATAGAAGGTTTGTAAAGGGTCTTTTTTCACTTTCAACACCATTAACAAAGATGACTCAAAAAGTATGTAAGTTCCAATGGACTGAGGCTTGTGAGCATAGTTTCCAGGAGTTGAAGGACAGGTTGACATCATCACAATTTCTAGCATTGCTAGAGGGTGCAGAAGGCTATGCGGTGTACTTTGATGCTTCTGGTGTTGGGTTGGGGTGTGTTCTAATGCAACATGGTAAGGTTATCGCATATGCTTCAAGGCAGTTGAGAAAGCATGAGAAGAACTATCCGACCCACGATTGAGAGTTGGTTGCTATTGTACATGCGTTAAAGATCTGGAGACACTATTTGTATGGTGTTTATGTTGACATCTTCACAGATTATAAAATCCTTCAATATATCTTTTGACAAAAGGAGTTAAATCTGTGATAGCGTAGATGGCTTGAGTTACTGAAAGACTACGAAGTGGATATTTTATATCATCCAGTAAAGGCGAATGTGGTAGCTGATGCCCTTGGTCAAAGATCTATGGGTATTTTATCCAATTTAGGTGTTGAGATGTTTGAGCTAGCGCGAGAGCTTCATCAGTTAGCTAACTTGGGAGTCAGATTGTTAGAGGCAGATGGTAGTGGGGTAACAATTCAGGACACAACCATATCATCTCTTGTTGTAGAAGTAAAATCATGGCAACAAGAGGATCCTAACTTAGAGCAGCTCAGAGCCAAGGCTCAAAATCAACAGACTTTAGCATTTGATATAGCAGGAGATGGAGTCCTTAGATATAGCGGTCGATTGTTTGTTCCGAATGTTGCTGACCTTCGTCATCGGATTATGGAAGAGGCACATCATTCCCGTTATTCTATTCACCCTGGTTCGATGAAGATGTACCATGATATTAAGGAAATCTATTAGTGGTACGGGATGGAAAAGGACGTTGCTGAGTTTGTGGCACAATGTCCTAACTGACAATAGGTGAAGGTTGGGCACCAAAAGCCCGCTAGGCTAGTTCAGGAAATAGCCATTCCTTTGTGGAAGTGGGAAGCAATTAATATGGATTTTATTATAGGGTTAGCTCGATCGCGTCGTAAGTTTGACTCTATTTGGGTAATTATTGATAGACTAACAAAATCAACCCACCTCTTACCAGTCAGGGCTATTTTTATGGCCGAAGACTATGCATGGCTCTATATTAGAGAGATTGTTAGGCTACATAGGTCCCAGTATCAATTATCTGTGATAGAGGAGCACACAATTCACCGCCAACTTCTCGAAGTCCTTCCGGGAAGGACTGGGACACATGTTAATCTTAGTACAACCTTTCACCCTTAGACAAATGGTCAGGCTGAGCGCACAATTTTGACACTCAAGGATATGTTACGGGCGTGCGTGCTAGACGTCAAGGGAAGTTGGGATGACCACTTGCCTCTTATTGAGTTCTCATACAATGATAGTTATCATTCCAGCATCGGGGTGGCACCTTATGAGGCTTTGTATGGGCGAAAATGTAAAGCCCCCATTGGATAGTTCGAGGTAGGTGAGTCAGGGTTGATTGGACCCGACTTAGTACAACAGGCAATGGAGCAGGTCAAGCTCATTCGAGAGAGTTTGCTAACAACTCAAAGCTAACAGAAGTCATACTCAGATGTGCAACGAAGGGACTTAGTACGTCGATGACTGGGTATTCTTAAAAGTCTCACCTATGAACGGGGTTATGAGTATTGGCAAAAAAGGCAAGCTTAGTCCAAGATTCATTAGGCCATACCAGATCCTTCCAAGGGTAGGACGAGTGGCTTATGCGTTAGAATTGCCTTTGGGGCTAGAATCTATTCATCGAGTTTTCCATGTATTGATGCTACGGAAGTGAGGAGGAGACCCTTCTCGGGTCCTCCAGTTGAGGATGTTCAGATCATAGAAGAGTTGTCCTACGAGGAAACTCCAGTTGCTATGTTAGATCGGTAGGTCCATAAATTGAGGACCAAAGAGGTGGCTTCGGTTAAAGTATTGTGGAGAAAGAAGAATAGAGAAGAAGTGACCTGGTGAAACGACCCCAAAAATGCCCGAAAATGTGCTTCGGAAACACCTAAAATTGTAATTTCCATATATCTCAAAATCTGTGTATGATTTCGGAAATTCGACTTCATATTCTTATTCAGGGGGTCAAATTGAGTGGGAAATGAGTCTAACCCGAATTTTAGAACAACCGTATCAAAATTTGAAAATCGCAAAAAATGCGATTTTGAGGGTCAACTTTA